>OX326968.1:35280300-35468507 GCA_946800305.1 Medicago arabica
TATTTTTGTAGTTATACTTTCACGCATTATAATTTTAAAAAATTTTAAATCATGCATTGTTTTATCATATAATTCTGTTTAATGTTAGTTACACTTTCATGCATTTTAATCCAAAATTATTTTTCATATCATGCATTGTTTTATTATATAGTTTGTTTATTAATTTAATTCTCATCATATGCATTATAGTCTATATAGGTTTTAAACAAAAAAAAATCATTATATGCATGTTTCATTTAGATTTGTTTTATCTAACATATGTGCTTATTTTATGTGTTTGCCTTTTATTTTTGTTATTTGCTTCATTATTTTGATTTCATGATTTTAGTGTGTATAATTTAGGTATTTGATGTATATTTTATCATTGGTTTGTAGCTTGGCAAAGAGGCCATAGAATGTATCTAGGATTTTTGTAATAATGTAGGTAACACAAGCACCGACACAATCACTTTTACCGCTTTCCGCATTTATTTTCATCGACGTTACGCTAGCTTAACCATTAGTTTAGAAAAATCATTTTCATCAAAAATATCGAACAACATTCAAACACAAATCATTTTCTCAATAACATGTTCCCTTTGTTTTCTTAATCAAATCCATAATCAATTTAATTTCAAATTTTGACATATTTCAATAACTAAAAATCAATCCACCTCACTATTTTCTCCCCCTCATGCCCTTGAGGCCTCTTTCCCCTTCATAAAACTCTCATTTTCAAAATCTTAAAAACAACCCAACCAACAAAAATTTATTAGACGAACTACATGGGTTTTGATCCATTTATTTAAGGGTATGTAGGCAAAGGACTCTTAGTCTTTTCAAATCAATAAAAACAACAAAAACAAACATCTTCTCCCTCCATTCTCTAACTTAGAATTTTTAGGCTGACAATTTTCAGATAAACAAATGATTTAGCAATAAGTAATTAGGTAAAAGGTTCCTTCGGAATACCGAAGGCGTTAGAGGTGCTTAACACCTTCCTTTACGAAACCAACCCCCGAACTCAAAGTCTCAAAAGGGTTTTTGACTCATCTATTCCCTTCCCAAAAATAAAGATCGAGAGTCTAAGGATCTTAGTTATTAATTGTTTTATATTAGCTCTTCATAACCAAATTACTATATCATAATTAAATAAATACAAACATCTTTCGACACCCGAAAATCATCGACTACAGACTATAGACAAAGATACAATTATATCTTCAATGGATGTTTATTGGTATGTACAAGATACCAAATAAAGTGTGACCTTGGAGTTGGTTTGTGGCAATGAAGGAGGGTCACAACAATTATAATTTCTCAGTTTGGTGCAGCAGCCCATTAATATGTTTGAAGCACAAAAGTTAATTTGTTTTCATTTCTTCTGCTGAAGTGTTTATTTGGTCTACATATGGAAATAACTTCATTACAACGTTACCAAACATTACAAGACATGGTGTTCTAACATAAAATTTTAAAAAAAATAACTTGATTGTCCGCCTCATGTGATACACCCAACAGAATTGAAATCCCTTCGGTCGAACCACGTGCTTCGCAGAATTTACCCCATTCTCCTCCAAGGCTCCATTGATCAGAGACATCAATGGTCTGATGCACAATACAATTCCAAGTCTTATCCCCTTCATCCACCAGACCCAATACAAAGCATTTCTTTGAAAGTGCTTTTTTCACAGAATTTGGAGAATGGCAACATCTGAAAAACGGTAATTTTACACAAAGTTATGTTGAATATTTGGATTTACTTTAACTAATTATTAAAATATAAAATGTATTATATAGTATTAAATATTGAATGTTATTGTACTTGGTATTTGTATTGGGTTTATTGTGAACGGATCGTGATGGGTTGGACCGTTCTTATTAGTCAGCTCATTTGAGAGGTCCCTGCCTCCACTGATGAGTATATAAGCTAACTATCCCATTAGGTTAGCCACACTGAAAACATAAAGAACGCTCAATCAGTAAGGCAGTAAGGCGGCAGAAGAACTCTCAAAACCTAATTCTCTCAAGTCACTTTCAAGTCTCATGGATTCTTCTTCAACCATTCAAGGTACACGGTTATGATGTCAATTAATACTGTTAATAACATGTTATATTTCATATCTGTTAATTTGGTCATTTATTAAAACACTTCAATTGGTATCAGAGCCTTGTAGATATGTTATATGGCTGTTTGTATAATTGTAATCGATGAAAAAGAAAATGTTGCTAACTATTAATATACACATCGTATACGGTGACATCGATTGCAAGCCATCTTTGAAAATTGAATATTATAAAACACAACTGCAATAAACATGTATAGTTATATGATATACACACAATTCTGTTATCCATATTTATCAACGATTTGTTTTTTTTTTTCTTAATTGAATTTGTGTATATGCATGAAAATCAATTGATTTCAATATTCCCTCGATTCTATGATATCAACACTTCCGATTCATGTTTTTATTGAATAAATTTGTGATTCATATATTTTGTTTGTTTTGTCGTTCTTTGCCGTAACTGCTTAATTTTCTGCCGTACTGAACCCTCTAACAAGATAGATCCAACCAGATCAGTTGCGGGTCGTTTCGACCCGTTTCAGGAAAATAAACCGTCAGACGCGTGTATCACACGCACGGAAGAATAAGGATGTGCGTAACCGTCCAGCGCGTGTATCCCACGCGCGCACTTTTCTTTGGCCCTCTGACGCACAATACATATATATATGCACGTGTTTCTGTTTTTTTTTAATACTCAATACGTGTACTCACCATGAGGCACACATGTTTGTGCTGTACACTTAGGCTCATCTGTAGGGCCCAAAATTCATTTAATTTTGTTTACGTAGATTTAGTTTCTATTTGAAAAGAATTACCATAATTATAATACATTTATAGCTTGTCTATGCTTGGTATAAACTTATAAAATTCTTTTGAGCATAGATATTGTCAATTTGTACAATTGTAACTTTGCCTATCGCAAGTACAGTTGTGCGAGTTATGTATGTTAATTGCGTAAATAAAATTTATTATGTAGCAATTAATTCATTTATATTAATGGTAACTATATCCTATCGATATATTATTATTAATATAAATTACAAAGTAAATAATTATCACCGTTTGCCTTTGAAAAATTTATTAGTAATTGTGGTCTATATTATGTTAGTAGTAATTATACCCTATCGGTATATTATTATTAATGTAATTTTTTACGATACAATAACCTCATTCATGCCTTATGCTTATATTTATCATTTTCAAATATCCTATCGATATTGGACTTGATAATATAAGTTTTCTTATTATTGTATTTATTTCAAGATCATAATGTGAAAGAGTTTTATTAAAGGACAAGTTTGACTGTGTATATGTGGAATCATTCTATTCATAATTTATTAATGATTCCTTATTCTATCATGACAATCTCTTTTCCTAGCTCCGTGAAAACTCTCAACGGGACTAACTATGAGGATTGGAAAGATTCTTTGGATCTTTATTTATCCATCAATGACCTTGATTTAGCTTTAAGAACTGATAAGCCTGCTGCTCTTACCAATGAGTCCACTGAAGATCAGAAAACCTTCCATAAAGAATGGGAAAGATCTAATAGGAAGTCACTGAAGGTCATCACGTACACTATGGAGAAATCTATTAGGCAAAGCATTCCTGAAAGTGACAATGCTAAAGATTACTTGAAAGCTATTGGTGAAAAATTCACTCGTTTTGACAAGGCTAAGAAAGAAGAGTATCTCTCATTGTTTGATAAGACCAAATATGACGGTGTCAGCGGTGTGCGAGAGCACATCATGAAGTTGATGAACTATTACAACAAGCTTAAGGATCTTAAGGTTGAGATTAGGGAAGACACTTTGATCTGGAGAGTCCTTGAATCCTTGCTTTCTCAATTTGATGTCATGAGGACTTCATATAATACTCAAAAGGCAGAATGGACAGTTGATGAAATGATTGCTATTATCACTCAAGAGGAGGAATCTTTTAAGAAGGCAAAATCTCAGAGTGTTCATTTTGCTGCTGCTTCTTCTAAGCATCATAATGCTTCTTCTTCGAAGTATCCTGCTGCTTCTTCCAATGGTACAAAAGGTTTTAAGGGAGGCTATCACAAAGGAAAACATCACTCTCATGATAAGAAGAGAGGAAATGTTGTAGAACATTTGGAACCTAAAAAGAAATCTTTTAAGTATAAGGGAGAGTGCAAGTATTGCAAGAAATATGGCCACAAGGTTGATGATTGTTACTTCTTGAAGAGGAAACTTGAAAAAGAAGGTACACTCCTAGCTCTAGCTCTATTTGAATCTAATGTTGTAGATGTACCTTTGGATACTTGGTGGTTAGACTCAGGCGCAACTATTCATGTTGTGAATTCTTTGCAGGGGTTCGCAAGCCTGAGGAAACCAAGTGATGTTGAGGCAAAGGTCATTGTGGGAGATGGAGCTGGAGTACCTGTTTTAGAAATAGGAGTTGTTTCGTTGTTTTTACCTTCTGGACACACTTTAATTTTAAAGGATGCGGTTTATGTACCTTCCATGAGAAGGAATTTGATTTCTGTTTCTGCATTGGATAAATGTGGCTACACTTTTAATTTTGGCAATGTAAAATTGGTTGTTTCTTTTAAATCTACTCCCGTGTGTTCTGGAATTTTGCGTGATGGATTATATATGTTGAATATGGATGAATTCTCTGTTAACACCGTTACTGGATCTAAGCGTAATATGAAAGATGAAAATTCATCAATGTTATGGCATAAACGTTTAGGACATATTTCTAGACCTCGCATTGAAAGGTTAATTAAAGACAATATCCTTCCTAATCTTGATTTCTCTGATTTTGAAACTTGTGTCGATTGCCTAAAAGGAAAGTTAACTGCAAAATCTAGGAATTCAAAAGGGAATAGATGTGACAATGTCTTACAACTGATTCACACTGATATGTGTGGACCTACAACTCCTGCTGCGATGGGTGGACACAAGTATTTTATAACTTTCATTGATGATTTCTCTAGATTTGGTTGGATAGAACTTCTGCAAGAAAAATCTAGTTCTTTGAATGCTTTCAAGTCTTTTAAAGCTGCTATTGAGTTAAAAACAGGAAAGAAGATTAAATGTGTTAGATCTGATAGAGGAGGAGAATATTATGGCAGGTATGATGAGACCGGACGAAACCCTGGACGGTTTGCTAGATTTCTTGATGAATGTGGAATTGAGGCTCAGTACACTATGCCTGGCACTCCTCAACAAAATGGAGTTGCAGAGAGGCGTAACCGTACCCTTATGGATATGGTGAGATGCATGATGAGTCATTCTACATTGCCTGATTTTCTTTGGGGAGACGCCTTGAAAACTGCTGCTTACATTCTTAATCAAGTACCAAGTAAGTCTGTATCAAAAACTCCCTATGAGCTTATGACAGGGAAGAAGCCAAGTTTAAAACATTTTCATGTATGGGCTTGTAAAGCTGAAGTCAAACATTATAATCCTCAACAAAAGAAGCTTGATATGAAGACTATTAGTGGTTTCTTTATTGGCTACAGTGTGGGCTCCAGAGGTTGTAGGTTTTATTGTCCTTCTCATTCTACACGGGTTATTGAATCTGACCGAGCAGTTTTCTTTGAGGATGATTTGGAAAGTGGGGTACCTACGTCACGACCAGTTACTCTTAAGGAAGATCGTACTTTTCTCCCTGTGCCATTTGTTACTCTTCCTACAGATATTGTGATTCCAGTTGTTCAGAATAATATTCCCAATGTTCAAGAAGATGATGATATAGCAGCACCATTGATTATTGAACAAGAACCCGAACATATTCAAGATCAAAATGTTGAACAAAATGATGTTGCTGAAGTAGTTCCATTGAGGCGATCTCAAAGAGCACGCAAATCCACCATTTCAAATGATTTTCTCGTATACCTACAAGAACATGAGTTTGATCTCCATGATAATGATCCTATTACTTTTAATGAAGCAATATCTTGTCCTCATGCTCCTGATTGGATAAATGCCATGCATGATGAATTAACTTCTATGTCTGATAATGATGTTTGGGATCTCATGGAGTTACCAGTTGGATGTAAACCCGTAGGGTGCAAATGGGTCTTCAAAACTAAACGTGACCCAAGTGGTAAAATTGAAAAGTACAAAGCCAGACTAGTAGCAAAAGGCTATAGTCAAAGAGAAGGAATTGATTACAAGGAGACCTTCTCACATGTTTCTACCAAGGATGCTTTTCGGGTTGTTATGGCTTTGGTTGCATATTTTAATTTAGAACTTCACCAGATGGATGTGAAGACAGCTTTCTTGAACGGAGAACTTAAAGAAGATGTGTATATGGTTCAACCTGAAGGTTTTGTTAAAGCACGTGAAGAACACTTAGTGTGCAGGCTGAATAAATCTATTTATGGATTAAAACAGGCATCTAGACAATGGTATCTGAAATTTGACCAAGTTGTCACTTCTTTTGGTTTTAATGAAAACACATCAGATTAGTGCATTTATCTAAAGACTTATGGGAGCAACTTCATAATTCTCGTGTTATATGTCGATGATATCCTTCTTGCTAGCAGTTCTGTTACCCTTTTGAATGAAACAAGACAAATGTTAAGTAGCCACTTTGATATGAAGGACCTTGGTGATGCTTCAGTTGTTTTAAGCATCCAAATCTTTCGTGATAGGTCACGTGGTGTTCTTGGATTGTCTCAAAAGGGATATATTGAAAAGATTCTTAAACGTTTTAATATGCACACTTGCTCCCCATGCGCTGCGCCTATTCAAAAAGGTGAAAAACTCTCTAATTCTGAATGTCCTCAAAATGATAATGAAATTGCCGAAATGGAAAAAGTCCCATATGCTTCCGTTGTTGGTAGTTTGATGTATGCTCAAGTTTGTACTCGTCCTGATATTGCTTTTATAGTTAATGCTTTGGGAAGATACTTGAGCAACCCAGGTTTGGGTCATTGGAAAGCCGTTAAAAAGGTCTTGCGATATTTGCAGGGAACCAAAGATTATATGTTGACCTATAAGAAGTCTGATCAACTAGAGGTCATTGGTTATTCTAATTCTGATTTTGCAGGTTGCCCTGATGACCGAAAGTCTACTTCCGGCTTAATTTTTAAGATGGCAGGAGGAGCTATTTCTTGGAAGAGTGTTAAACAAACTCTTACTGCTACTTCTACCATGGAGGCAGAGTATGTCGCTTGCTATGAGGCTACTTGTCAAGCTATGTGGCTGAAGAATTTAATTTCTTATTTCAAAGTTGTTGAAAGTATATCTAGGCCACTTGTGTTGCGACAATACTGCTGCTATTCATTTCTCTCAAAATACTAAGAGCTCATCTAAGTCAAAGCATTTTGACATTAAATATCTATTTGTGAGAGAGAAAATTCTTGAATTTCAGACTCGAATTGAACATCTTGCTACAGAGAACATGTTGGCAGATCCACTAACCAAGGGCTTAACTGTTGGAGTTTTTCAGAGGCATGTGACCCATATGGGTCTGGTTAAGTCATTTAATATCCTGGATTAGTGGGAGTCTGATTGTTATGTTTTATTGATGTAATTTTATGAGATATGTAATAAATGATGTCACTCTATAATCATATCTTTTATAGCATTTTATATGCATGGATCTTTATTGGATTACAAACTCTCAATTTATAATGTTAATCCATATTCTTCATTCTATGTGAAATGTAAGGTTTAACATGTATGATTTTGTTTGCCCTATCGGATTTAATTTCTGCATTGTTGACTTTTGTGTTTCCTATACTACTTTGATGACAAGTACTATTATAAATATTTGATATACTTCTACTACCATTCTTATATTATTTTAATATTTAATTAAAGTAATCCAAGTGGGAGATTGTTGAATATTTGGATTTACTTTAACTAATTATTAAAATATAAAATGTATTATATAGTATTAAATATTGAATGTTATTGTACTTGGTATTTGTATTGGGCTTATTGTGGACGGACCGTGATGGGTTGGACCGTTCTTATTAGTCAGCTCATTTGAGAGGTCCCTGCCTCCACTGATGAGTATATAAGCTAACTATCCCATTAGGTTAGCCACACTGAAAACATAAAGAACGCTCAATCAGTAAGGCGGCAGAAGAACTCTCAAAACCTAATTCTCTCAAGTCACTTTCAAGTCTCATGGATTCTTCTTCAACCATTCAAGGTACACGGTTATGATGTCAATTAATACTGTTAATAACATGCTATATTTCATATATATTAATTTGGTCATTTATTAAAACACTTCAAGTTAGTCACATGAAAGCTATTACATACAGGTCAACATAAAGAAGCAGTCGATGTTATAAACTGTCTTGAACCGTGAAAGATATTTGAGCGTGGAAGAATTAACATCGAACCAATTTACCCGAGGTAACATCTTCTTGGGTAAGTGTCTTGACCAAATGATGGCAAAAGTCAGCTTGACTATTGCCTCCATCGGTTAAACCCTCGTGAACATTATTTGACAGCAATTTATATTTTTTGGGAGGCATAGGGTAGTTTAATTCTCGGCCATACATGTCCTTAACTTTTATAAAGAATAACTTCAAAGTTATATATGTCAAAGCTACCCAACAACCATACTGAAGATTATATCGTTCGAGCAGCCTATTCCAGCCATCAGTAAAAAAAAAATTCCCACCCTTTTATTTTACCACACATACTTCAAATTCATTAAGAGAAGGATCACACAAAATGATACGCGACCCAATTTTATCCCAGTTTTCCCTAGCAAATAGCGACGGCAATCTTGCATGCCCCTAAAATAATAAACGAAATAAGATAGGCGACTTCTTTTCCATGATACAAAGAAACTAAAGTAAAAACAACAAATAAAATAATAAAATAGCTTGCATGTTCAGGGTCAAACTCCAGGAGGTAGGTTCGGTATTCGTAACTCATATCATAAGCAAACTTGTTTCGTGGATCATCGAAAGCATGGAGAAGTAAACCTGAAACTATACAATTTAGTTTAGCATGATGATTGATCCAAATATGTTTTTTTTTAAAATACTGTTCTGAACCGGAGCTTAATCCATTAAACAAACCTTTCATTTTCAGTGAGTTTGAGTATTGTCTTAGTTGTCTTGTTTGTTTTGCTATATATATTAACAACAACAGTGAAAGAAATAACAATTATAAAAATACTAGTACGATCCAAAATATGAAATATTAATTTAATTATGCTTGATATAAATTTATTGTGAGAAACGGTGTTGTTTCATTGCATGCAGAGACGGACCCACTTGTTTCACTATGTGGGCCGTGGCTCTCACTTGGTTTAGAATTTTTTATTATAAAACACTACATGTTTGGGATGTGGTAGTGTTTGTGACTGTGTGGTTTTAAAATACTACTACCTATTAGTTAGTACATTACAAAGCCCTTGATATAAAACAGTTGTATTATCCAATTATTGATATGATGTAAGACAATTGGATTTAAGAATATGTTGGCAAACTACTCCAGACAGTTGGATATCAAAATGTTGGTATCAATACTATCATAACTCATAAATAGCCAAAGAACATGTGAGTGGAAATAGAAATCAAGAAATAACCCCATCTTTTTTTTTTTAAGAAGAAGAGGAAAACAAATCTATTTTTGAAAGCTTGAAAACTATTTTTAGATGTATATTTTAACCGTTAATTTTTAGAATAGGGGTGATTGACGATCTTTTTATAAAGCTAATTGATACCAAAAAATATATGGTGTATCGCTAGTATATTTACTTATAGAGTTATCTTTGATATTACTCTTGCGAAATGCAATAACAGAAAGACCTTCCTTTAATAGAATATTGTAAAAATGGAATGTGAAATTGCATGAGATGAATGGTCAAATTATCGGTGTATATGTGGCCTATACTATCCAAAAATTTTGGGTCCGTCCCTGATTGCATGTAATGTAATAGTCATCTTTTGCCACGCAATTTCACCTCTTTTAATCATATGTTATTGCAACCTAACATATTTATAGATATTACTTTGTAATATATATTACTATTTTTACTAGTATATTGGTAGTTCCATCAAATATTGTGCCTCCAGTCCAAATTTACTTGGGAATGCGACCGTTGCTACACGTTGGCACCCTCCAACCAAATGATATAATAGTATATATAGTCAATGATTATGTAAAATAACCACACGACATTGTTGATTATTTTCAATGAGTTAAATATATTTACTTTTATAATTTTAAAAATTATTTATATTATTTCTTTACTAAAATTGATTTTAACTTGTATAAATGTTTTCACCTCAAATAAAAATTCGTATAAATGTATCCATAAAAATAAAAATTTATATAGAACAAACACAATTGAAAATATTAGTTAAAAAAAAACATGACAGACTGTATCCATTGAAGATTTATCTTTTTTAGTTGCCTAGAATATCCATTGAAGATTTATCTTTTTTAGTTGCCTAGAATAGAAAGTATTTCTTGCAGCATAGTTGGTAAACGTGGTTTAAAATGGGTAAAAGAAAAGGAGAGCGGTTTGAATCCTTACCTTGCCATTCCAATTTTTTTTCAACTTTTCCCTCACCATCAATAAAACCTAGCCCTTTCTTGCAAACTTCCCTCAAAACATGCCACTCCCATAAATATCCCATATTGATGCCATAAAGAAAATAAGCCTGCATTATGAATAAGGAAAATATTGGTCGATAAAAGTCAGTGTATACTCCTTAAAAAAAAAAAAAAAAGATCAGTGTATACTTTATTTTTTGGGTTTTTACAAAAGGCAACTGAGATTTTATTCAATAAGAAGATGTCCACGCTGAATTATTTACACCCACCAGTATTTCCTATATTATTCAATAAAATTTTGTTGACATAAATAGTAATAAATATATGGAAAATGTTAACGAGTGCCTTTAAAAAACATTTATAATAATATAGACATACATATCTATCTACAGTGTCCTTGAAAAAAGAAAGTGTTATAGTGAGAATTGGAGCAATGCAATTGTGAGACAACAAAAAATGAGAAGCTAAATTGAAAAAATAAAAAAGAAACAACAATAAAAGGTGAGGTATCTTGGACTTTTCACAACTTTCTCCCCTCCACACAATCTTTCCTTAGAAACAAACATAGTTTAGGGTTTTTTGTACGGTGGTGTAAACAAATCTTTTACTTGGTGTCATGCTCCATTGCTATGCTTTAAAAAAATGCTCCATCGCTACGTTCAATTTAGTCCTTTTAGTATAAAGAGCAAATGGTTACGTTAGTCCCTGACTCTGCCTCTAGCTATCACAAAGGTCCCTGGCTCAAAATTAAACACAAAGAAGTCCCTGACTCTGCACTTTTGTTATCACTTTAGTCTCAGACGTTAAATAATTATGTTAAGTGATGATGTGACACATGTTTTACGAGGACATGTCATATGAGGTGTCACATAGACTAAAGTGAAAGTAGAAAATGGTCACTTTGGTCCCTGAACCAATAATCAATATCCCCAAATTGAATCTCAAATCTCTAAATCTCTAATCCCCAAAATGTCATCTAATTCTCTCTTTTGTTCAAAATCAATATTCTAATAAATTTATTATAACGTCAATTTAGCCCCTTCAAAAAAGAGTGCAATCACATTAATCAACTCGACATCAATTAAGTCCATGCATCGCACCTTCCTTACAATTTATAGCTACGAAATCAATTTATAATCAACATCTAAATTTAACATTTTACCACGGACCATCATTTTAGCCCCTAACTCTATGCAACCCATATTATTTTTATTTTATAATTTACGTCTATTGTACATTTATTGAATATAACCTTTTGTAAAAAAAAGTATAGAATATAACACTTGTATTTTTTTTATTTAATGAAAATATACCTTTCTTTTATTTTTTGAGGGAGAAAATATACCTTTCTTGTTTTTAACTATATAACCCTAAATTATTTTACGTATATTTAATAATGAACATGACTTAATTTAAAACAAAAAGAAAGTTGATAGTAAGAAAATTTCAATTCAAATTTTACACATGATAGCTTACATACTCAGGGTCAAATTCCAGGAGGTAGGTTCTGTATTCATAACTCATATCAGAAGCAAATTTGTTCCATGGATCGTCGGAAGCATGTCGAAGTAAACCTTAAACTATGCAGTTTTTTTTTGTTACACGAAACTATGCAGTTTAGTTAGCATAATGATTGATCCAAATATAAAAATAAAATTAAATAAAAAATATTCTGGATAGGAGCTTAAAAATAGTTAAAGAAACCTTTCATTTTCGATGAGTTTGAGTATTGTCTTAGTTGTTTTTGGTTTGTTGCTGTTTTGGCAATGTATGTTTTTTTATAGATAACCTTCAGAGAGTTTTTGGATGAGGTAATTGGGTTATTTTAAAGAATTTAAAACTCTAGACAATTTAAACGATTCAATTAAATTCCTTTCATTTCTCAATACTTTTGTTTGGGCGGAGTAATAAAAAAGTTTCAATGTCATCATTTTTAAGGAACTTTTTTAAATTTTAATTTTTTGGGCCAAATTTGAAAATTGAAATTATGGGTCAATTTGTAAATTTCAAAAAATTGAGGGGTCAAATTATAATTTTATGGAAATTTATTGGGGTCAATTTGAAAAAAATGAGGACCAAAAAGCAAAATTTGAAAGATTATAACAATGAAGAATTTTGAAATTCTTGCCTTTTAACAATTTGAAATTCTCTAAATTTAAAATACTTCATAAATTCCCATTATTTTGAAAAAATTTCAAATTATTATCCAAACAATGAAATTCACGTCAAAGTATTTGAATTCCCTCATAACATTATATTCCCTCAAAACATTCCTCCATCCAAACAAACTCTTAAAGAATGGTGGGGAAAATACTTGAGTAACTTTGCATTTTGGTGACACGAGTTAGCATTTCCCTAATATATTTTCTCTTCATACTCACATTAACATCTTATTTTCTCTTCCTTTTTCTCTATCTATTAATTTGGACCAATAAAAAAAAAGAGAAAATGAATGTTGTTATCAAAGTTGTTACAAATAGTTATACATATATCACTATTCATCGTTTAGAAATGATATTTGTACAACCACTTTGTAACAACTTTTTGACAACTATGTCCTTCCTTCACCCTTCTCTCTATTGTTTTGGACCAATAAAAAAGACGAAGAATTTTTTTTTTTTTGTAAAAAATGAAAGTTGTTACAAATGTTTGTATAAATATTACTACTCTTGTCATTTGCAAGACGAGGAATGCTAATAACACACATTTTTCAACACACTCTTTGGTTAAAATGTATATGAGTCCCACCAAATTATGTGGGACTCTTGTAAATTTTCTGGGATCCATGTGAATTTTAACCGATTAAAAAAAATGTGTTAAAAAGTGTTTGCTAGCATTTTTGACATGGTAGAGGAAAAGTTACAATGGTTTAAAGCCACCCATTTATGACTAGAATTCTTCGTTTTTGAACCAAAGCAAATCAACTCTAAAGTAAATAAATAGGGGGAGTTGATCCTTTCCGGAACAGATCCCTCCACCTTTAATTATACTCTCTCCCTTTTTAATTACAAGCTCATTATCTAGGATCCCTCTCCTCACAGAAGAAAAACCATCACCACACACAACATATAAACAAAATGATTCAATTTCTACCCGAAGAGATTTTGAACATTATAATCACCTTGGTTGCCAAAAAATACTTGAAAGACCTCTTCAATCTAAAACAAACATCAAAGTTCTTGGAGAAAGCTTGCAACAATTCAAAAGTAATTCAATCATGTGGATTAAAAGATGTTAGTCTGGTTGCGATAATACAGATTGGGATTGAAGGACGGAATAATTTATATTCCCTCTTAAAATCAAATCGAAATTGTGAATATTGTTTTAGAATGAGCATGATAAAGCTACGACAACGATTTCCTGATTTTGAGACTGCAAAAAAGCTGCTTAATTTTTCTGTAAAAGCGGGGCACAACAGTGCAAAATATGCAATGGCGATATTAAACATATTGTCAGGTCATTTAGAAACACATAAGTTGGGTACAAAATGGTTAACTGAACTATGCAGAGAAAAGCGTCTGTTAGAATGCAGGAATATGATTACTTCCGCTCAAACAATAGATCAACTCTGGACACACTATAAACCATGGCCAAAAGATTTTGTTTTCTCTCAATTTTGTTTCGAGAAACCGAAAAAAAATGACTTGCATCAGGCTACTAAAGAAGGGTGTATGGATAGGATTCTGCGAAGACAATTACAAAGTCGACGCATGTATAAACTGCAGACTCAGAGAAGAAGTGTTGTGGTTCATGGAAAAGCTACGCTATGAAGAACCTCGACGTCAATAGATGTAGGGGTACAATTATAATTGACGTTGTATCATTAATGTTTTCTATTTCCAATTTTTTTTCTTCATCTCTCTCTTTTAGTGTCTCTCTCTTATTCCCTTTTTCTTTTCTTCTTCCATTTTGTTTCAAACGTACCAATGAATATGAAATGAACTTCCATGGACATTTTTGTTGAGGAACATAATCTAATGTAATCTTAGATTTTTTATACACCACCATGGTAAATTTACTCTTTCAATTAACACAAAAACAAGATAATGATTAAAGGTAGTTTAAGCTTCTTCGTTAATGGCCATCTTTGTTCTTCATTCATTCTTTAAAAATTGCAGAGTTTGAACAAAAGAAAATCTTCCAATCTAGCTGCAAAGAAATTGGTTCTTCTGTTGGGTGTCAATGACACTGTGTCACAAAATTGATTTTATTACATTTTTCACCATCAAATTTTAAACTAACTACTAATTATGATTAGGTTTTAAGCTATTGTCATTTGAATGGAAAATTGAGAATTATTGCATAAGAATTAAAGGATTAAGAAGAATAACAAAAGCATGGCAAGTGAATCTCTCAACAAAAAAACATGGCAAGTGAAGAAACCTGAAGAGAGAGAACGAAGAACAATTTTCAAATAATAAAAGACAACTAGCCTTGGGAAACTTCAAAAAAGTAAAATATTTAAAATAAACAAAGAAGCATTTAAGTGTATTACAATTTTATCCCTTAGTTTTATCATTTTCAAGAAGCAAAGATACGGGTATTTGTGTCTAAAAGAAAAGGTGCATCATACTAAAATAGACCTTCATAAAAGGAGGTGGGTCTATTGATGCAAAACTCATATATATATATATATATATATATATATATATATAATGCATATCTTGTGAAAATGGGTTAATTATATGAGAATGGTGAGAACACTTATCAACCATTAACCATAAAATCAAAAATAAATGGTCCCTGATTAAAAACTTCATATGTATCTTACTCTATTCTATCCATTCTCATAATTCCTTTGTCCATTTTCCCAGTTGCATTCGACAACAACATTTTCAATCAATTTCTTAAAAAAAAAAACATTTTCTGTCAATTATTCTTCACCACCATTAACATAGACAACAAGATCCAAATGGTTTTAATTGATGGTTTTAACATTGACAACCTGAAATAATGCTTATCTTTCTTCATCTTTTTCATTGTAAATAATTTGGTTCATAGGAAATACAGATCTGGTGAGTTACAATTTTAGGTGAAGTTAGATTCGGTAATGAAATGTTAATATTTCTGAAATCATTTGAGATTGATCGAGAGATCATCAAGAACAAAGAATAAAACAACACAAAAACGCTTGAAATTGTACCATTATTTTAGCCCCTAAGTCAATTGTCTTAGAAATCGTGGTTGGGCGTAACACAACACCACAAATCCGGCTTGTGAGGTGAGGATTGCCCCCACTTATAAACACATTGTCAGGCCATCACCTATCTGATGTGGGACTCTTAACACATTGAATTGTTGCATGTACAACTAACCACTCACCGTCAATTCAGTCCCTATGTTTTACAACATACCGTCAATATCTTCCAAATTTTAAAGTCCATGGTAGTCCAAATGTTAGTTCATGACTACAATTTTATTCGGTCCAAATTTTAAAGTTTGTGCTAGAATGAATTCTGAGTGTTCGGTCCATTGAATTTTGTCCCTTTGGATATTGGGCGTCCCATCCTGATGACAGCGTACCTGTAACACCCAAGGATGACGAGGGCAGGGGCCAGGGAGTGGTCCTTGGTGCACAAGGCATGACAATGAGCGTCTCTCGACAGCTTCTAGATGAACCGAATTACATCAGAATGAGAGGGATCTTGAGGCCGTGTAGGTATGAGACTACACGGTTGGAGTAAGGCTTATAAGAATTGTTTGGTATTACCTATATCAACAAGATGCATCTTCTTTTCGGTAGCTCATACCATAAGTACTTCATGGTTAAGCGTGATTGACTTGGATAAATTTTGGGATGGGTGACCTTCTAGGAAGTTTGCTAAAATGCGTGCGAGTGAGGACAAAACACGCTGAAAAGACTCTTGTTGGTTTGTGGGGTTAGTCGACAATCCTAAAAGCACTTTGGAATGTTACAATACCCGTAGTGGAGGTTTATCGAATTTAACATTGCCGAATGCTCCCACCAATTCTTCAACATGCTAAAAAAAATGAGGAATGCTAGCAACACACAATCTAACACACACTTTCCAACACATTGTATTTGATTGATTAAATTTCACATAGGTCCTACCAAATCATAAGTCCTACATAATTTATCTCTTTATCTAGTTTAGAACTCCAAATCTTTCTCTAGTTTAAGTTATTTAAGTTATTATCATTATTTAAGAGTTGTGCAATGTTGTGATTAATTCACACTGCGAAAACCGCAATCCGTATCGCAACACTCGTAACGGCTGAAATCGCGAAATCTTATACGCGACCGCGACCTTGGCCGCGACCGTTATGTAAAAACAAAAGAAAACTTGTAATGTTCATCGATGGTGACCATATCATGACTCAAAATATGCGTCATCTTTTTTTAACATTGTAAAATGCCCCAACTTTTTTGACATTGTATGTATGATAGGGTTCCAGAAACGGAACCACAACTCTTTAGGTTCAGACATGTAAGAATTTTAAGAAAAACCAATCAAACAAAACAATCCATTGCAAGATCCAATAGGATATCGACATTCCATATCTTGACATCGATAACTAAGGTTATCCGGTAGGAGGATAAACGGGTTCTCGAGAATTAAACGACGCACCAAGAAGGGAATAACGCTGTTGGCTATGTTGCTTTGGGATAGTGTCAAGTAAGGGTTTCGCGTCGATCGCTTAAGGTGAAGTTTGATGAATTCAGGTTCAGAAATGCAGTGAAAGGGGGCAGGGGTGTTATGGTAAAACGAAACACAATTCATCACGGCTGTTTTTGTAAAAGGACCGAAACACAGACAGAGCACAGGAGAAAACAATGAAAGGGGGCAGGGGTGTTATGGTAAAACGAAACACATTTCATTAAGGGTGTTTTTGTAAAAGGACCGAAACACATTTCTGTGGCCACTAAAGACAAAACCACGTGTCCGCATTCTATTAGGTCGGACCGTCCGACCGAAAACGTGAATCGGACCGGAGAATTTCCCAATAATATAATACAAAAGTCATTTACATGTTTTTAACAAACATTTTAAACTTTTAGGATAGTTTATTCATGATTTGATATATTGGTCAGAACACTATATATTAGTGTTTCTTTGATAAAATAAAGGAATAATATAGTATTGGAATTTCATTCTGTAAGATGCCACTTTAGTAAGTTTAATTTAGTTCTTGGTATAGTCTTAGTAAAGAGATGAAATTTTCCAGTCATTAATTACTAGATTTTGAATCTCAACCTGGAAATGCAGGCGTTGATGCTAAACTAAATAACAACAGAGTTGTTTTGAAGACAAAAGACGACATCCTGAAGGTGAGAAAAACACAAGAAGGGGGGGGTTGAATTGTGTTTTCTTTTCGCAACTCTTGAAGAGTGAGAATCTAATTCCTTTAAACTCAGAGTCTGAATGAGATCAGAGTCTGATAGGAGATTAGGTTCTGATTGCAGCGGAATAATCAAGAGATAAAGAGAGAACAGAGAACACAAGCAATTATACAGGTTCCTTCCACAAACCGGAAGTAGTCCTGTCCCCCTTGTACTTCCAAGGAGAGTTCACTAAAATGTAATATCAAATTACAAGTTGCTCAAACACACAGTATGAGACTTCCTTGCTCAAGCACACAGGCGAGAGACTTCCTTGCTCAAAGACACAACTAAGAGACTTCCTATGCTCAAGGACGCAACCAAGAGACTTCCTTTGCTCAAGCACAAAAGCAAGAGACTTTTACACAATTACAGAAAATTGAATACAGTTGAAACACTTGATAACAATCAAAATGTGTTTCAATTACAACAAAGACAGACTCTGTTTTACACAAAAGACAGACTCTGTTTTTCTGTGAAACTTAGAGATTCTAGAATACTAAGTTTGTAAGAATCTAAGTTAATGATGTGCTTGTGTTGAGACTCAGTTGAATACGAAAGCAGCGCAATGCAGTTTTTCTAAGTTGTAGAGTCCAACACTTCTTCAAGTCTTCTATCCTTTATATAGGCGTAGGAAAGAGACGTTGAGTCATCCAGCGCATCAGGATGAATTCTGAAGCTTGATCAATGACTGTTGATCTGTTGCTTGATTTGGTAATAGTCCTTCAATAGCATCATTTGAATTCCATTCCCTTTGAGGATTAATACCGGTAGACACAGTTGCCAAACTGTACGTGGTAGTGGAGTAGTGGAAACAGAGTTCGTACAACGTACTCTGTACTGGCATGCAATCTTTGTCTTTGTGCTTCCCACGCTCAAGTTGACTTAGAAGCTAGCCGTTACTCCATTAGAGTTTCTTTGTGCATAGCAATGCAGTAGAGATCACTGTTAGCAGATTATCAAATATGTGGCTTCAGACTCACTGTAGTACTAAGCTTCTGATAATCTTCAGACTCTCTAGGTTCTCAGATTCTGATGGTCTTCAGACTCTGATACAGTCTTCAGACTCTCTTCGATACAGTCTTCAGACTCTCTTCAGCACAGTCTTCAGACTCTCTTCGATACAGTCTTCAGACTCTCTTCAGCACAGTCTTCAGACTCTCTTCGATACAGAATCACAAACAACAAGCTTCTATGGATATATTGCTCTTTAACATTGTTCAAACAGAATGCTTTCTAAGATACAAATCTTAATTGATATCCTGCATGCTTAAACAAATATTAGCAATATCCAATTGACAACTTTTTAATACCTTGTTATCATCAAAACTCAAAACGTGGTATTGCTGAACACCTTTGTTCCAACACATCCCTGCTACAAATCCAGTTCATAAAGCTTCTTCTTCAAATACTATGCAGTCCATCCCTGCTCAAATCGCTGATCTTCGTACACACATTGATGCACAATTTCTGAACTTGAGGCAATACATTGGCATGGTTTCTTCAAATACTGTGAAGTCCATCCATGCCCAAATCGCTGATCATCACACACACATTGATGAGCAGTTTCTGAACGTGAGGCAACACATTGACACGGCTTCTTCAAATACTATGCACTCCATCCCTGCTCAAATCGCCGATCTTCACACACACGTTGACGAGCAGTTTCTGAGCTTGAGGCAATATGTTGGCAAGGCTTCTTCAATTGTTGTACATTCCATCCCTGCCCAAATCGTTGATCTTCACGCACACATTAATGTGCAGTTTCTGAACGTGAGGCAACACATTGGCAAGGCTTCTTCAAATACTGTGAAGTCCATCCATGCCCAAATCGATGATCATCACACACACATTGATGAGCAGTTTCTGAACGTGAGGCAACACATTGGCACGACTTCTTCAAATACTATGCACTCCATCCCTGCTCAAATCGCCGATCTTCACACACACGTTGACGAGTAGTTTCTGAGCTTGAGGCAATATGTTGGCAAGGCTTCTTCAATTGTTGTACAGTCCATCCCTGCCCAAATCGCTGATCTTCACGCACACATTAATGTGCAGTTTCTGAACGTGAGGCAACACATTGGCAAGGCTTCTTCAAATACTATGCAGTCCATCCCTGCTCAAATTGCTGATCTTCGCACAAACATTGACGAGCATTTTCTGAGCTTGAGGCAACACGTTGGCAAGGCTTCTTCAATTGTTGTACAATTCATCCCTGCCCAAATCGCTGATCTTCGCGCACACATTGATGAGCAGTTTCTGAACATGAGGCAACACATTGGCAAGGCTTCTTCAAATACTATGCAGTCCATCCCTGCTCAAATCGCTGATCTTCACACACACATTGACGAGCAGTTTCTGAGCTTGAGGCAACACATTGGCAAGGCTTCTTCAAATACTATGCAATCCATCCTTGCTCAAATCGCTAATCTTCGCACACACATAGATGAACAGTGTTTGAACTTGAGGCAACATGTTGGCACTCGCTTTTAACATTTAGAGTTGAGATATTGGCTCTAGAATTTTCTCTCCGATTAATTTAAAATCGTTAGGATTTTAATTTCTCTTTCAGTTTAACTTATTCTTGTTGGACTTTTTGATGTTTAACCCTGGTTGTAATTTGACTTCTGTTGAATGTGAAAATACTGTTTTTTCATGACTTAATTTATTTTGATTGATGTGAAAAAAATGACTATACCATTTTGACTCTTGATATGATTGAAAATAACCCCATTTGGTTAAAAACCTTTTTTTAAAGGATTAAACATAGGTATAGTTAGCTAAGTTACACAGACTATGGTTATACAATATGTTGCAAAGAACATAGGGACTAATTTAAGGATAAAGGTAGTCCTCATGTTGTGATCCTTCCTATGCTAACTCAACTATTTTTTTTAATGTCTATTGATTTTAGAAGCTTTATTTTTTATGTAATTTTTTATTACCTGTGTGAGGCTTTTGGTCATTTTCATTTTATCCAAATCTAAAAGATCTAAAGTACAAGTTGTACGTCTAAAGGTACTTTAGTTTATGTTTATTGAAGGTTATGTAAGGTTGAAGTATAAAGGTTTATGTGAGGCTTGAGGCCACACATTGATGAGCAATTTATGAACTTGAGGCAACAAGATATCGTTTCTTAAACATGTTTGAATCTATAAATGTTTGTATGTAAAATGTTATTTTAATCTAATTTTAAAGTTTTTGTCAAAAGAATTAACTAAATTTTAAATTTAGTGTAAGTTTATAGATTTTAACATCATTTCAAGAATTTTGATGGCAACAATTCTCTATTAAACAAGAATTAGAGTGCAACAATCAGATATGCAATTAGAAAATACATGCAAATTAAAATTGGAACTGCTTTCATTCACATAAATCTATATAAATTGTCACTAAACTAACAAAAGGACTCATAATTACATTTCAAAATAAAATATAAGAATAGGGACAACAGTTACATTCCAAATTAGATGTTATATTTAGCAGGATACAAACTGCCATTGTCTTGGAGGTGGAAGTTCAACTCCATATCATATAACATGTCACATTCTTTAGGGATCATGAATACAAAGACCAAGAAATAGTAGAAGAAAAAAATGTAATACAAGCTATGAGATGAAATGGGTGAATATTTTAGTGTTATTTCTGATAGAAAGACGTATTTAAAGTTAAAAGGAAAAAATGTGTATGGTAGACCAATAATGAAATATGGTACTGATTATTAGATTATAAAAGGACCATAAGAATTGAATAATGTCTTGGTTGAGTGAGACATATATACATCAGAAATTGATGTATTAAACGGGAAAAAAGGTGACGTCTATTGATGAAAAGACAATAGAATCATGCCTAAAACTGATTGAACATGTATTTATAGAGCATAATTGCACAATTTGATTCATGTAGCTTATCCTAACTACTGGAGAAAAATACTATAGTTATTATTCTTGAGGTACAATAATGAATGTTAGAAATGACACTAGTTAATGCATGTCGTTGAATGCATCGATGGAAAGAGACATTTGCATTCCCTATGGATCATTAACATAGGCCTCTCCTATTCAATGTGAACAAACTTTCATTGTGGAAGAACATAACACCCGCTATCACAGCTCATGAAGACTCATTCCTATACTTATTATCCTTTGCAAAAATATACGTTAACAAGAGAAACATGTCCAAAACAATGACCTCTCAGCCGAAAATGTACAAGTACAATGCCTGTAATCATATTACTTCACATGCACACAATCACATCAAATTCAGAAACACAACATTTACGGACGATGGGCTTCATCAGTGGTCGTTTTGGACGGGAAAGGAGTATGGCGGCTGGAGGTTGCATGCGCGGTGGTGGTATGGCCAGAGTTGTGCTAGCTGTGTTTATCTCCTCTCTTCATATTCATTCTGATTTTTTTTTTGTATTCTAGTTGAAATGGGTTTGAGTATTTAACAATGTTTAATGAATTTTTGAATAGTTATTGTTAGGTGTGGTTGAAGGAGGTGATAAGTGTAGATGAAAGTTTATCGAAAACTGTTGTTTTAACCTTTTTCTTTTTGGTAGAGCAGTGACTAGAAATTCACCTCTTTTAAGTGAAATTAACCATTAAACAAATTTTTGTCTATTTTTTCTTGAAAAAATAATAATATTAATTGGCCATACAAAATTGAAATACTACAATTGTAAAGTATTATTACATGCAACACATTGACATCCCTAACATGTTCGGGAATATTTGTGTATATTGTAAGCATATATGAGATCTTTAGAGAGGAAGGTGAACTCAAAATGTGTAGCACACAAATTCCAAGGTTAGCTCAAAATGTGTAGTACACAAATTCCAATTAGCACATAAATTTGTGGTCCAATACCCCTTGTACTTTTTTCATTGTGATCAATATATATTTTTTTGCCATTTAAAAAATTAGCATTTGTCTTAGGACTTGGTTTATTTCCCTCCTTTTGTATTTTATTTCTTCTTGATAAAAAAAATCATAATTTTTTAAATATTTTTACAATTTAAACACACTTGGCTACACCATATTTGAATATATTTAATGTATTATTACAAAATAAAAGTTAAATAAAATATCATAGAAAATCAATTTTTCTAAAAATGTAATGCTTGATATAAAAATACAACCATTCTCAATAACACATTAGTTTCTTCGACTATTTAAACATACATCAAATTACTTATTTAAAAATGTTAATATATGTTTGGATATACCAATGGACTCTTACAAACTTTAAAGAAAATTGATCTATTCACATTATGAATATTTTGAAAGACCTTCTGGATTGTTCAACCTATCAAATAAGTCAATCAAAAATTTGAATTTGATAAAATAAAATAAAAAAAACTCATGTTATTGTATTGTATTATCGAGTTTTTAATTTTTAATTAAATCAAAAGGCTTGTAGTGCAAACCCCAAGAAAATTACTCTTCTCACAACAAAAAACACTCACTTCCAACTGAATTGACGAAAGTACCACTGTGTGACTTAAGTCACGCTCGATACTTTCAACGTGAGTTAACTCATGTAGGTTGTAACTCAGTGCGACTTAACTCACGTGGATGGATGTACTGTTTTGATACAAAACTCATCAGTCTCACACTCCAACAACCATTCTATTTCCCTCTTCACCTCAAAAAACCCAAAAAGTGCGAATTTAGGTGTGATTATGTTGTTAAAATGGTGTAATCAGAATCAATTATGAATGTGTAAAGATTACATGTCATCAATGGCTTGTGTTGCTACTATACTTGAGTCAACGCGAGTTATCTCACGTGGACCTGTAATGAGCGTGAGTTAAGTCACACTGGAGTTTAACGTGACTTAAGTCACGCTGGGTATAACACCGATGTGACTTAAGTCACGTGAGAGTATTTTCGTTAGTTTGTATGAGAGTGAACAGTTTTTTACGGGAGAAGAGCAATTTTCCTTTCAACAATTGGGAAATTTGGTAATGTAATACGATGGTAACAACTTACTTGATTTTGTGAGCGTAATTGACGTTGAATCCGCAACAATTGAGAAATTTGGCCCCTCTTTAACTTCAATCCGCAACAATGGAATTTTGGAAACTCCTATGTCTGTTCTATTCTTATAATAGAATGTAGCGGCAGTTAACTGCCGCTGGCACCAACAGTAGTTAACTGCTGCCAGATTGTTCAACCGTAGTTAACTACCGCTAGGAGCATTTAAGGACTTTTCATGTGTTATTAAGAAGTATTGAACATCAGAACAACAATTTTCCAAGCCTAAAACAAGTTTGGGCCTTAAACCTTTGTATCAGCCCAAACCTATTTTATGCAAAAATAGGTCATTTCTCATACAAATTCCACCTGAAAAACCATTGACATCCCTAATTCCAATTTCATACAATAATTGTCTACTGTGCAATGCATAGATGAAACCTTAGAGACGACGTCGACGCAAGAAGATGGCTCTTGACGCAGTGCAGTACACAAATTTCATCAATTAGCACTGCCTCAATCTCCGTCTTCCATTTCTCACACATTCATTCACCTGTTTATTGCAATTTTCAACACTCTCTTTCACTTCACTCTCGCACACAATTCGAGACGAAACACAATCGTAACCGTTTTTCTCCGATGGAAACGGACCGGCAAAAACAGAAAGGTCCGATTCCTCTTGACTGGAACGCGCTCCTCGATACTCCGGCGGCTGAACTTGTCGTCAAGCCGTCTGTTACGGTGGTTCCCGATCAGGAGTCTGCGCCGTTCATCGACGGCCTCGACCGCCTCAGAGATTACGAGCTCGAAGAACACATTAAGAGAAAGAAGACTCTTCTCGAAACCTCCGGTCAGAAGTTGCCGGATAAAGGTGCGAAACTTCGTGCTACGATCAAGAGCTATGAAGATGAGGTTCATCGCCGGAAAGTTAGTCCTCGTCCTCAGGTTCAGGTTCTGCTCCTTCCTATGCTAATTCAACGTTTTTATTTTTTAATTTTATTTTTGCGCTTAATTTAGGTATTGATTTTAGAAATTTTGTTTATCTTGTAATAATCTTGATTACTTTTTTCAATTGTTGTTTGCATAATTAAATTGAGTTAAGTACCAAATTTGTCTCACACTTAATTAAATAAGTCCCCAAAGTTATAAATATTTCTAAAAAAAAGTCGTTGATTATGTAAATTTTACTCATTTCAGTCTTTTTGAGAGTCTGGGAGGACTAAATTGATAACAAGTAGTTAAGATAGGAACTAAAATGATTGTAAATGCTTAAAATATAAGACCTAAGGTCTGTTTGGATAAACAACTTATTTGATGCTTATAGCACAAACGCTTGCTTATATTGATAAGCGCTTATGTATAAGCTTACATAAGCTATTTTTATAGTAAATGATAAAATTAAGTTAGATTGTTTGTCTATATGCTATAAGCTGTTTTCATAAACTATCTTCGAGAGCTTATGAAAAAAAGCTGAAAAAAGCTTATGAAAAATGTCATAAGCTGTTTTCAATATTTTTCTCAAATAATCTCTCTAAACTTATGCCAGTGGATAGACTCAAATATGTCAATCCAAACAGCCCATTAATAGTTAAATAGAGGGACCAACTTGATAGTTTGACAGAGTCAGACTTTTTTGATAATGCCACAAACATATTTGAGAGCATCCTACAAAGTTAGAGACTAATTTGGTGGTTTACTCTAAATTAATTTCTATTGATGGTTTTCTATGATTTCTTGATTTTGGAGGACTTTGTTTGAATACTTATGTCCTGTTTGTTTGTTTATTCCTTTGTAGAACAGAAAGTTATTGATGTGGAGCAGAAGCCAAGACAGGCTACAAGCTCAAGTGCTGTTGGTGAGGGTCTGGTTTGAATGAATGCAATTGTTTAGTGCTTTCTATAATTGCTTGAATTTAGAGTATTGCAATTTTGTTTGTTATTATACTTGGTAATTATAGGATTGAGTGGAGAGCAATTAGATTGATGGGTTGAAACTTGAATGTCACACTTGATGGAGTGTTGACATTTAAATCAGTGTTACTAAATGGTGGTCATGGTGCCACCTTGGCAAAATGGCATGGAGGATTATTGGACAGCCGTCAAAGAAAATTTGTGAAGGAGTACCTGCCATCGCGGTACCATAGGCTGCAATAGTATGTTTATACGGAAGATTTTTGGCCTTTGCACTTTATTTCCTCGTAGACAACATTGGTTTGAATGAACAATTTCCCTTTAAATAAACATGAAGTTTTTTGTTTGAGAGTTACGATGGAAAAGAATCGGAAGGGCTTTGAAGGGGACAAGAGAAAGGGAAAGGTAGGGAAATATTACACCTTATTTGGAGGATTGTTTTTGTAGAGGATGGAAGAAAAATACTTACGAGTAATGTTTTCTCTGGTTTTAGAGTATTACAGAGAGATGAGAACAGTTTAAAATATATTCAAACCCTCCAAAATCTTTCAAAGTTCTCATATTAGATAGTTTTGGTCCAAAGAAGAAAATAAACATCAATGTAAGGCGGCAGACTAGTCTGCCTTCCCTTTCCTCATCCCTTTATCTTCAAAGTCCTCTTTTTCTTTTCCCATAAAACCAAATAGATCTTGAGTGTATATCAAATGAGAGTTTATGTGACAAACACTTAGCTTTGTTTGGGAGTTTTGAGGGAAAGGCTTTTGGGATAAAGGAAAATTTAAAGGGAAGTGTGAGTAGTCCCCCACACTTTGTATGAGATTTCATTTCCTCCATTGGACTAAAACCCTCCAACAATGGGGAACTAAAAAAATGCATTGGGGAGGGCTTTTTGAATAAATTTTCAAATCCATTATTTCTCTTTATAACAATTGAAAAAGAAATTACTCACAAGTATTTTCAGAAATATACTCACAAAAAATGTGAGGGATAGCCCGTCCCCCCCTCCCCTCACTCCAAAACTCTCGCCTCCCTTTCCCTTCAAATCCCAATAAAGCCTTGGGCGTTGTTTGGGTGTTTGGACAGGAGGAAATCACAACTTCAGCGGGAGGGGAGGAGATGGAAAGAGAGATATGTAGAAAGTAATGGGAAAAATACTTTCATATTATTTTATTACTGCAAGATAATTTTCTCTCACCTTAATAGATAAAGTGTTTTGTAGAGAATGAGAAGGAATGCTTGTGATTAATATATTTTTAATTCTGAGAGTATTATTAAATGATGAAAATGATTTGATGAATTTTTCTAGGCCCTCCAAAATCCTCTCCCGATACGTTTTTTGAGCTCCCCCATATTGGGAGTTTTTTTTATTATGTAAAAAATGACCCTCTCATTCAAGTTGATGAGATACTATCCTTCCTTCCCTTTCCTTCTTCCTTTCACCGAAAGTGTCCTCCCTCCCCTCCTAACCTCCCAGAGTCTTAAGTTCAATAAGATATATGCATTCTCAAAATTTGTTTTTATTCTAAAAATAAAATTTGGGATTGATGGGAATTGAAGTGGGGATAGTATTAAGTTCCTCATAAGCTGTTTTTATAAGCTCTTTTGGAAGTTAAATTGTAAACAACACGAGTATATCGATAAATGATTTATAAGCTTTTATAAACTTGTATACAAATGTCAATGCCATGAAATAAGTCCAAATAAGCATATTCCCACTAACCCTTTGTGATTTCTCATAGAAACTATCAAAATTTCTTTCACATGTGTGAATTCGAGAATCTAATCTACTATTTTGAAAATTCAGTCATTGCAAAGATAATTTTAAATTATATTTTCCTGCAAGTGTTCATGGAAAAGGTTTATCCAGGCCAGTTCATGAGATAAAATCCAATCCATTTATGCATCTTCACCTATAACAATTTAAGCTTTTGGAATAGTTGATTCCTTAGATTATTATATGTTAGTGATTCTTTGGTAACAAAAGGGAAAATATCTTGGACACAGTCTACCACATGTTATATATGTTCTTTCTTGGACAAAAGAGGATTTTTTTTTTGTTACTAGATTATGAATCTCAACATTGGAAACCTGGTTTTTTGGTTTGATATATCGGTGAAGTAGGCTGCACTTTACAGTTTAACTATTTTTTGTTGTATAATAAAAAGCTTAATGCTATTGTAGGTGTATCTAATTACTCGAGACAGGAAAATTTGCCATCTCGTCCACAGTCAGAAGCCTCTTTAGCATCTAATATTATGAAGAAAAGAGACAATAATGTAAGGTCCTTTGCATCATTTATAATATACTGTGCTTTAACTTTCTATCTTTCCTGATATAATGTATCTGACTTTAATTTATGAAGCAGACTAATTTTACAGATGTTGATGCATTTAGCAACGAGATGCCACATTTCAAGCATTGCAATAACCAGACAGTACGACTCAACAGAGAACCTAAAAGAAGAAAGAGACGTCGATCATCTACAAGAAAATTGCCATATCAATGCCCTAACAAACTTTCCAAACGTGATACTTTTAATGATGATAAAAGGTGCCGGTCCAATTCCACCTTATCCTTACAGAACATTGCAAGGAATCTACAAAGACAGATTTCGAAAGAGTAAGAGAAAATGTTTTTCTTATGATTTTTTGTTCATTTCTTTAGCTTCATTTAGTTATTGGGTATGAACCTTATTTATTCAATTTGCCATTGCTAATTGCTTTTACGTCTAATATTGCTTTTCATAATATTGATGGGTGTTTGCCATTGTATGATTTTCACAAAAGTTATGGTTTTTCATTCCAATCGTTTTGAATAACATTATTCTGTGATTTTGCCATTGAAATTTTTACCTCATTTGGTCACCTCTCCATCGCTAATTCACTTAGCACATATCTTTTGCTTTTCATAAAACTCATTTAGTCACTCATCATTGTTATTGCAATTTTGACTACTTATTTAGATGTTAGATTTACCCCGTGCCTGGGGTATTCCTTAGTTGATAAGGTTGTGTAGCTTTTTATATCTGGGGATGGGGTTTATGGTTATTGACTGTAAACCTTATGTTTCAGTCCCACCACATCCAGTGAATTTTGAACTTAGGACCTGGAGAACCCAATGCTTAACCATTGAGGTAACTCTTGAGGACTAAAGTTTTCCAGCTGTTCTTGGCAATCATAGTTAATTTATAGATAATAATCTATATCTATCATCCCTACAATTTAGTAGTTATGCTTATTTTAGTCATAGGGGCTTATAGGAATTTTCTTAGACAATTCAAAGTGTTTTTAAGAGTTGGCACGGTATATTGGATAATTAGAGTAAGATTTATGAATATGTATTTTTGCTGTCTCAGCTAATGGAATCAGTCTGCCTTTTTTTAATTGCTATTGAGTTTTCTTTTCATCTAAATATTTTCAATATTAAAGAGATGGGCGCGTAATATACCCCAACGCTACTCGGGCAAAAAAAGAAAAGAAAGGAAAAGAATTTTTTTTTTTTGACAAAATGGTCCTGAATGGCTATTTATCCCAGGATCAGTCCCCATCTACAATTTTCTCGATAAGAACTGAAGTATTACTGTATTATTTATTACAATTCTGTTCCCATTCCTGTTCAAGATCGTTGCCACATAATCATTTGCAAAGTAAATCATTGTTAAAAATTTTGTTCTTCACCCTTCTCTTCATAATCTGAATATGGTGACATATAGGGGTTTGTTGTTAGTTTTAGTTCTAACCAAGTAGGAAGGATAATGTAAGATTATTGATTCCATTATTGATATTGTTATATTCTTGTTTTCTTTTTCCCCTTGTGGTAGTAAGGGTGCATGTCAGACAAGTCAATCAGATGGCTCAAGGTCAAGGAAGGTGTGTTTGCATAGCTTATAAACTTTGGTAGTTGTAATTAGTAATTTAACTCTCAAGTTGATTAGTAGTTTGTTGATGGTATTATGATTTGACACATACTTCTAGCTTCCTTAATTAGTTACAGGTGATATGTTATATATGACGTGTTCTGAACAGGGTCAAGGTCAACCCATTGTTCTTGATGTCGATGACGACGACGACGAAGACGACATTGAAGGCGACGAAGATGACAGCGTAGAGCCTCATATTCTGGAGAAAACAGAAAACAAAGTTCCTGAATAGTAAGGGAATTTCGATTTGATTTGATTTGTATATCTATTTATGATTTGGAATAGGCCATTTAATTTAGTGTTTTTGATTGTCTATTTCTTTTCAGTTTGAAAGAAGCTAAGGTTTATTTTCCATCACGGTAATATTAGAACATTGTCCTTCAACCATAATTTTCCATGTCTAGTCTGTGTTGCTTGACCTTTTAACTTTCCTTTATGATGGCTCAGAGATGATCCCGAGTGTGTTGAAATTTGTTACAATGACATGGAATGCCTTGCTCCTGAAGGCTACTTAACATCAACTATTATGAACTTTTACATACGGTAAGTCTATTTGGCTCTTTATCTGCCTTTGCACACTCATTTTTTTTTTTCAATGAAGAGAAAAACGCAATTTTGGTGCCGCCTCTTCTTACCCTCATTCTTGGAACATATTTTTGGTTCTACCATCAGTCCACCACTACGGCCAGCACCATCAAATTTCACATTAGAAGGGGTTAGCTAATTGGATGAAATGACAATTGTATTTTATCATTAATTACAGCTGGTGACATACAATTGAACTTCAAATTCTTAATGGTTTAACTTTAGTTTTTTCAAGTCTTCCTCTACCGCTAACTATTAGGCTGTCTTTCATTCAATCTACCCTCCATTTTGGCCCTTCTAGGAGTTTTATCCATACATGACTAAATCATCTAAGCTGAGAATACCATCTTTTCTTCAACAGGCATCACCCCAACTTTCTTTTTAATGTTTTCACCTCTAATTCTATCTTGTAATGTGTGACCACTCATCCATCGTAACATTCTTATTTGTGCATCACCGACCTTACTTTCTTGACACCTCTTAACTAATCTAGACAGAAATATATCAAAAAATATTACCACCTCTATCCCTATATGGAAGACCCTCTTGACCAATGCACAAGAATTAAGAAAAGCTGTTTTAACATTTAATTTGTTAACAATGTACACTCTTTTCAAAATCATCCTTCAATTTAATTAGGGGTATTTGTGTGTAAACATAATTGATGCATCTTGTAATTTGGAAGGTCTTATAAAAAGGGACAATTTTTTTTACTAGAGGGTCTTACATGTAGCGATGGATGCAGTATTATCAATACCCTTTTTCTTATATAAAATTATAACACTTTCTATACATACACACTTGCATGCACAGAATTTTGCCAGCTCTTATTCTCAAGTCTATATAACTTATGCTTTCAATTATATGACTGAGCATAAAGCCGGGCTTGAACTTGGTTGTTTAATAAGATGACTATCTTGATCCTTTTCTGAATTGAGCTTCAATATTTAACCAATAACCGAGCTCATTCACTTCAATTTACTGTTATTGTCTACCAAACTATTTATGTTATCAAAATTTTAGTCCCTTTTGGATTGGTGATGTTACAAACTGAATCATTATGCAGAACCGTTGTAGTACTTGGACATATTTTGCCTGTTTAGTTTTTGAGATCTCTACTTATGGCATTTTGTATTGGCTAGATATTTGCAGCAGCAAGTATCTCTGACAACATCTGACTGCCATTTTTTCAACACATATTTCTACAAGAAACTTAAAGAAGCTGTCTCCTGCAAGGTACTTAATCATCCTCCTGCAAGTTCATAGCTGTAATCATGTGCATGATGGAGATTGGTTTCTGAGGAATTAAACTCTTATTCATTCTGATATAATGCATTGTTGATTTTTCCATTCCAAACGTTGCAAGCCATTTACTGAGGACTGACTTACTACTGGTTGAAAAGTTTTTCTGCCTTTTTTGTGTTACTGAATGTGTATTTTGTTTCGTAATTTGGAGGTATACTTTGAGATTAAGGTTGACCCAAGAAGTTTTCCTTTGGCACCAAAAACTAATATTTGTATTTTGTACATACATATGATCATTTTTGGAAATTCTTTTGGAATTTTTTTTGTTGCTCTTTTGTGCGATGTGTAGGTATTTAGGAAAACTGCCCTTTCTGCATTGCAACCTTTTCGGTTGTAAACAGTGCATAACGGATCTTAAAAAGAGAATGTGGGATAAAATATACTATGGGAATAGATTTAGTAATTAGAAATTTGATGATGTGGTATCAATGAGTATCAATGAAAGTACTTAAAAAGATTAGAGGGAAACTGGAGAGAAAAGTAATATGAGTGATGATTTAGAGTAAAACAAAACTACACCTAGGGAATTTCAATTTAACGAAGTTTTAAACAGGTCATTTATCTTCTTTTTTGTTTTTGTAAAATTAGTCCTTTATCTATAAAAAATGTTTACTCCACTGAATCAACTTTCATTCTTTGTTAACTTCCGTTACAAATTTCTATACACGAGGGGCCCTTTAATTTAATTTAAAGTTTTAAACCGGTTATTTATCTTTATTTTTTTTCCTTTCAAATTAGTCCTTTATCAGGAATGTTTAGTCTGCTGGAAGACTTTCATTCTGAGTCAACTTTTTTTTACAAAATTTCTATACACGAGGGAGCACTATCTCTTCCCTCACACTAGAATTTCCAGTTTTCTAATCAATTATTCGAAAGCTGTTCTAAACTGATCCCATCCTCTTATTTATATAAGGATGAAGGCAGCAATACAAACTAACAAAAATAACTAAACAGAAAAACAAAGCAGAAGCAAATACCTTCATGAAGGCCTAATTAATAAACCAAATACAAAGTTAATCCCTATTTTGATTTATATTTCATTCTATATTAAACCTTTGAAGCCTTCAGTAGCAAGAGCTCCCACAGCTCTTTTATCTTGTCTAGTAGATGGGTTCTTGATTTAGTGTAAAGATGCTTCTGTTGTTGGAGTTGATTCTCCCGACTCCCTCACATTTCCTTCTCTTTGTATTTCATTTGACATAAGCTCTAATTCATTTCCCATTGCAACATCTAGGAAAGCAACAGAGAGACAATTTTTTCAAAGTTCAGAAGGTGGTGGAAGGGTGTAAATCTTTTTGAGAAGGCATATGTTTTGATTCCAATACACCAGGAGTAAGTTTTCTTCATAGCACTGAAACTTTTGTACATGTCAATTCTTGCAAACGTAGGGAAGTTATTTTTGTGCTTTATTTTAAATTCAGTTATTAATTATTATCTTAAGAAAAAAAAGACTATCACATATTAGATATTAGAGAAGGGCATCACTTGAAGAAACATTTATTCATGTTTTAATACTCAAGCTATAATTTCACCTCCTTATGTTATGTTTCGATTTTTAATGAAATTCAAATTGGCAACCTGGTGTGGGAAAGCTCCCGCCATGACAAGCGTCGGGGAAAGCTCCCGCCATGATTTTATGACTTGAACATGTCATCTTCTGGTCACACATGGCAACAACTTTGCTTGTTCTGCCAAGTAGGGGTGTGCATGGTTTACAGACCAAATTGAACCAAATTTATGGGCCCGTTCAGTTCTCAAAAATCATTTTAGTAAAACCAGTTATTTTTCAAAATCAGTTTCAATTCAGTTTGGACCGAGTTTTACTGTAATTTTCTGGCATGTAGAATTTAGTTTTTTTGGTAGAAATTGCTATGGAGAATGAGACATTGGCTAAGGTGTGAGACCATGAAATTAGCTTTTAACTGTACTTGTTTCTATTTTCCTGAATTAAATGCAATCATCCATCACTGTAAAGTGCTTGTAATCATTATCGTCCCTTTGTGTCAAAAAAAAAAATCATTATCGTCCCTGTTCATCTTTCTTTTCTATTCTATATCATTTCTTATATTTTTGACAAACTTCTATCCTTTCTTCTACCAGCAACTATAACCAATCCATCCTGTTTACAGTATTTCATTTCATAGTACGTTTCTCAAGGAGTGTATTTTCTTAAATTTTCCATTAAAAATAAGATTATCTTAATCTTTTTAACAGTTAAAAAATATTGAAAATTTACTAGTCCTTTTTGAGATTTTTTTTTTCCTTTGAATACAAATTTATCTCAAATTATTAGATAATTGAATTTTTTTTGAAGAAGCTAAATTAGCCCACATAAATTGGCAATGGGGAGAATCGAACCTGAGACCTCGAGGAGGAGCACACTCCCAAGTCCCAAGCCGATACCACCAGGCCAACCCAAGTGGGTTTAGATAATTGAATTAAATCTGAAACTGCAAAGGAACTTTGATGGTAAAGAAATGGATTAGAGTTCCAATTTTAGGATTTTAGGTTTCCTATTTATGACTGGGTTTTGTGTATCATGTTTTGATTTCAAAATAAATCTGATGAGGTTTTAAATTTGATTCTTGAGGTTTCAGCTAATAAATTGTTTTTAAAAAACAGTTTGGTTCAAAACTTTATTAAACGGTTCACTGTTAAAATATGGCTCAATGCGGTTCAGTTCACAGTTTGATATGGTTTTCTAAACCATTTGAACTCCCCTAGTGCCACAGCTCCCCTTTACTTATAATGAAATCAGATTAAAAATATTTGTTCTATTAAGTTCAATAATGAGCAACATTTGATTATAAGTGAGCATGATACTCATGCAAATCCACTAATGAAACACTATCCTTATTATGCATTTTCATGGTGCATGCCTACCATTTGGCATGCTCTATTGTTTATCTTTTTACATTTTTTTGAAGTATTTCTTCTTTTGTAGTATACAAGAGTTCTAGTGCACCGGGCTGCCCCTTTTTTTTTTTAATTTTTTTTTTAATTTCATCTCTTCTTCTGTAAGGAAAATGGATCAGATGCAGCGTAGTCAAATCACTAGTGGTAGAGAAAGACCTAGTAAAACTATACGAGAAACTATTAAGATATAGAAATTAATGAGTTGGATAGAAATATGGTATTTGATAGAACATTATGGTGTTGTTTGATCCATGGGACAGCCCCACTTAGTGAGATAGGGCTTTGTTGTTGTTGATCTCTTCTTCTACTTTATAGTATTATTCTTTCAAGAGTATCTAGTACAGTAAAGCTGGTTAGAAGAATGAATTAAGCATATGGGTGGTTAAAATATACATGTTTATACTTATTTGTGTGTTTTTATTCTGCTATGCACTTCTTGCCCAATATTTGCAAATGATAGAAGGTTCATTGTTTTATATTTAAATGCCCAGAAGCTCTACTCATATATGGATTTATTGCTTGTGATGTTTCATGTGTTCAGTCTTCATTGGAGTTTGATCATTATTTGTATCCCGGACAAAGATGATGAATCAGGACCGATCATACTTCATTTGGATTCTTTGGGTCTTCACTCGAGTCGATCAGTTTTTGATAATATTAAAAGGTGAGACTAGAGAATTGGTTTTTTTTTTTTTTGAGGAAACACTAGAGAATTGCTTGTTACTCCATCTTCCGATTCTTTAGAAAATTATTCTCGAAAGCAATTTTTTATGTTTATTTTTTTGAAATAATTCTTGAAAGCAATTGTCTGTTACGATTATCAACATTTTATTATATTACGTTTCAAAAAAAAAATCATTTTTATTATGTTGCATTTTGAAAGGATATTGCAAAGTTCTGCTTAAGAACTACTATTTTTATGATATATAAAGTTTAAAGCACAGAACTTGATAATTTAGCGACTTATCCTTTGAAACTTGATCCCATAAGAACGGAGTTGGATGCCGGTGAGCTAACCACTTCACCGCTACATTCTGTTGAAGTTATAGATTTTAGATAAAGGAGGAGAAAAACAATAAGAACTTTTAATATTGAATATGATAGATAATAATTTGATTCTGAGTTGATAAACCGATTAAACACTAACCCAATTTGTAGGGGGATAAAAGATTCTTAGAGTATGTTTGTTATAACCTTTTTCTTTAAACCGCCCCCTAATCCTATATAAGTAGAAACATCTTAAACCAATAATAACTAAGCATTAATTTGAAATCAATCCTACAAGACAATCTAAGATACTCTTAAGATTAGAAAATGATCGTAGGGGACAAATTAAGATACTCCTACATAATATCTAGATATTTAATATCTAGATACTCTTAACATTTATTATTGTTTTGTCAATAATGCCCTTAAGTATCTATTGTAGAACGAAAAACAGATGAAATGAGATAGTAATTTATTAAGGGTAATTGGGGATGTTTATTTCATGGTTGTAAAAATTATTTTTGGGAATATGGATGTTACAAAGATGCTTGTAAAAATTATTCTTGGGAATAAAGAGGGCCAGAGGAAGTAATAACCAAATAATATCGAAACCAATAGAAACTTATCCCAGGAGATAAATTAAGATACTCTAAAATAATATCTTTAATATATTCTAACACATCTCAAGTGTGATGATTTTTAAATCAAACTTGTTAAGCCAGGTAAGCATGTGATTTGAATCCTGTAAAAACCCATTTCGTACTATTTTGGTGTTTGTTTTAACTGGATGACTTTGAGCTGGACCACCGAGCAGCTCAGACATTTGACTAGGTTGATCCCTAGTCCAATTCCTAAAACTTTTCTTCTGTTAGTTCATTTAGCTTGGTATGTTCTGATGACTGTTTTGTAGGCATTTATCTTTGATTGAAATATGGGACTTAATGATGTCAAATAATTCTCTGTAGATATTTGATTGAAGAAAAGAACTATTTGAGTCGAGAATGCGCGTCTTCCGCGTCTTCAGATGTTCCGATGGCAGACAGAATATGGAAGAGTCTTTCTCGTAGAATTGAAACTCAAGTCATAGCCGTAAGTTTCTGCGCTGTAAACCTAGAATCATGTACTGCTGATAGATTGATATACCCACGTTAGTTGTCTGTAGATGATGTGTATCCTATCCCACCACCTGTTAAAAATGAACAACCTTATGCAATAGATGCCTACTCTTCAACGGATTGTTTCTTTCCATAATGAAATAGTTGCTGTTTGTGTTGGAATTTTGAAGACTTTCCCCGAGTGAATTACATTTGATGGATTGAAATCCATCTTTTGATTTTGAACTTGTTAGGTGAACAGCCATAAAGCGTTTTGACAGCTTCAAGGAAAAGCTCTTTCAACCCTAGACTTTTATCATAAACTTGATGACCATGGAATTTTATTTCAGATTTTCTGTAGGTTTTCCGTAGTTTCTTATATTTTGATTCTAGCATTTTCATCTCAACACTAATTTTTTCTTCTTGCTAGCTTTTAATGATCTGGCATTTTATTTTATTCCATACAACTGGTAGAAGATAGGGAAGAATTCCCTTGGATACAAAACGATGAGCTGATATTCCAGCTTCTGCCAACCTCTCAAATGCCCGAAGGCCACAACTATTTCAAATGAGAAGATAATCCCCTCTGTAATCCCTCCTTTGTATTTATAGACCACATAATTTGTTTCCCCCAACTATCTCTTTAAACCACCGACTAACTAATCCTAATTGACTAACTAATCCTAATTGACCAACTAACCAGTGTAACCTATCAACAAGTTTGCAAGTCTAATAATTTTGCAGTAGATTTCGAAATATTGTTGAACAACTGTGTACTTTCCAAACCCATTCCACCCTTTGATGCTTGGAAAAATATATGCTAGGAATGGAAGCAGGAATGATTTTTATTTCTTCTTAAATTTCAAAATTGTGGGGCGTCCACTACTATAAAATGTCACATTTTTTATGCTGTTGCTCCAGGTTCCCCAACAGAAGAATGAGTATGACTGTGGTCTTTTTGTACTGTATTTCATTGAGCGTTTCATAGACGAGGCACACAAAAGACTGAAAAAGAAAGATTTAACAAATAATCAGAGGGTAATACATATTGCTTTTGTAGGACAATTTCATTCCAAATAATCAGTTTTTATTGATTGAGACTTGTCGATTTACAGTTTGGCAAGCGATGGTTCAAACCTGAAGAGGCATCCAGTTTGAGAGTGAAAATCCACAAGTTGCTTGTAGCAGAACTACAAAATTCAATCAAGCCTGATGGCATCACAGAATCTTCTCCATCATCTGCTGGCGCTGCAACTGAGTGCGTTGAGACTGCCAAGACAGAATCGTCCCTGTCATCTGCTGGTGCTGCAACTGAATGTGTTGAAACTGCTAAGACAGAATCTTCTCCGTCATCTGCTGGTGCTGCAACTGAATGTGTTGAGACTTCCAAGACAGAATCTTCTCCGTCATCTGCTGGCGCTGCAATTGAATGCATTGAGATTGCCAAGACAGAATCTTCGCCATCATCTGCCGGTGTTGCAACTAAATGCGTTGAGACTGCCAAGGACTCTTCGATCGAAGATGGCATCATGAGTTGCAATTCTGACATAATTGAATGATTAACTTGTCGATAGTCCATATAGTTGACGTTGGTGCTTTTTACCATGTACAGACACCGGCTGAATGACCGGTAGTTTTGGGTAGGAAGTTTCCTATGGTTTGATAAAACAGTCCATACAAGAAAGGGGGGTGGTATTTTGTTATGACCAAATATCGGTCAAACCTGTCCAGTTTCAAACCATTTCTTGTGAGTTAGGAGTTCCTTCTAAATGTATAGGAAACAGTAAACAGAACTGACGACTAGAGATAATAGGATCGAATGTGAATCTGCGAGAATTATGTACTTATAATAACTGATCTTTTATGATTTCAATTTTAGTTGTCTTAATTTGAACTTGGCGTTTGAAGTTTATATGTGGAAGTATGTAACGTTTTTGTGGCACATGAAATATTGCCCATTTTTCTAACGTGCACAATGATGTCAGGTTTGTATATTTCATGTAGGACAAGTTAAACACATTGTTGCGACTACACAGGAATAAAAAAGTTTTGATGAAAGAGGGAAGTGAGCTTAGAAAACTTGGTGTATTTACTTGGTGTATAGATTGGTGGTTATAGAGATTAATAAAATAATAACTACTTTTCTAACTTACGATCATTTTTATTCGACTTAAAATGATGAAAACTACACCCCGAGAAGTTGCGTAATTTAAAGTTTAAAACATAATAAACGATGGCAGATATACATGAGATTCAATGTAGCAACATAGTTTCTTCATGATTCAATGGATCTGCATGCATTGTAAAAGAGCTTTACCTTTACCTACATTGTCACACTCATTGAGTTCCTTTGTTTCCCTATAGAGAGGAGAGTTTGTTCTTTGTTTCCACAGATCCAAACCTCCTCGGTGGTTACTTTATTAGCAGTAGAAACGCATGTTGACTTGATTATAAATTCCTAGCTTCCACAAAACTGCATCCTTTTTTTTTTTTGTTGCGTTGAGGTGATGATACTTAAAGTTTTTAAAAGACGTGATTTTTTTTAATTCTTTTCTCAACAACCAGAGAAGAGGAATTTGTATAAGAAATTATTAAAAAATTATAGCACAAAATAACTTTTTTACAAGCTTGTGTAAGCATTAGGAACTATTTTTGGTAAATAAACACATTAGGAACCATTTTTGACAAAAACCTAGGAACTTATAAATTAAAAGAATCCACATAACTTTTCCCAATATCTAATCAAATATAAAATTAACTAACCAATACAAATAATAATTAAACATAAAGCCCCTTTCTGGTCATTTCATGCAAAAACCCACCTACTTCAGGAATTTGAACCCTCCACGTTTATAAAATTAATCAACTAATTATAAAGCTGAGAGGTGCAAATATGGAAACGTTGTATATCTCTCAGCTCGTGTATTCTCAGTATTCTGTCCATCATGGACGCTTCAATCCATCCCAGATTCAAAATGAAGTCATATGTGCCTTATGGAATTCATTAAACTGATAGAACTATTTGTAGCTGAAACCTTATAAAGAACACGTTGAACTTCCAACCGCCATTTGGAATTGCTGTGGTACACGTAGCATTGGAGCTTGAAGGGTGCCGGGCTTGCCTAACTGACCACATGCAGCCATCTGATCATCGCCTCTACTCGGTCTTAAAAGTACTACACATCCTGCCTCAGCTAGCATATTTCGGAATTCAATCATCCTTTCCTCTTTCGTTGGTCGGAAGAAGGATCCACTATGTGGATTGAATGAGATTAGATTAATCTTGCAAGGGATGCCCTTTACAAGCTCGATTAGTCTCTTTGCATCTTCATTGCTGCATATAAAGTTAAAGACGAAAAAACTCATTTTTACACAAAATAAGGGTACATACATCATCAACAACATCAAGTCTTATGACATGGAATGTATCATCGATAGAGCATGGAAGAGTTGCAAGCATTATGGTATTCACTACAATAAGGGCTTTTAAGAAAATCTTCTAGATCCTGATCGTGTTCTCACACTAGTCATGACCCCCCTGTTCATATATTTGCTTGCTCAAATTAAGCAACTTTTCTCTCTCTAGAGCCTACAATAAAACCTCTTTAGTTACCCAATTGTATGTCTTTTTCAAACTACCTATTTTTTCTTTTTCATGGTTTTTCTCCTCGGCATAAAATTAAAATTTGTTATGCAAGTCTTTTGTCTTAATCTCTGCTAAATTGCTCTTTCACAGTTAATCCCCATATATGCCCATATAACGTGTAGTTTTATATGTCATCTTTGTTCTTGTGGATGGACATTTATGTACTCATCCATTCATTTGTCACGCTCTTAGATTTCATTATCTCACAGAATAACTGCGAGCCATGTTATACCTTTTTCCCATTTTTGTCAATAGCATGCTAGCTATAGCAGTGTAGCGGAGCAGCCCCTGGCTGCTAGAGGACATGCAGTACTAGAGCAGTTCAATGCAGTGGTCATAGCTGATGAGATAGAGGCCTAACTAGTGGCTACCCTCAAAATTTAAACATAAGGCCTCTTTTATTAGGGTATTTTAGGTATTTTTAAACTAAAATAAATCACAACAGCGTTGAGACTTCTACTCTCTCATGTCTCACTCATGCTAATCAGTGGTGGAAGGGAAGGAAAAGGAGAAGAAAATGCGTTGAATAATAAAAGGGAGTGAATGGATGAAGGGTAAAATGGTTGGATTTGGATCTTTTGGCAGTGTCCATCTAGCCATGAACAAATCCAACAGTGGACTTTTTGGTGAAAACTTGTTTCATCCTCTCACTAGAAGGTCCCAGATCTAGTGAGTTTTTATCTATGTAATATAAATTACTCCCTCCAGTCTCATAAAAGCAAAAGTAACTACTTTCACACACATTAAGAAAAGTAGATTGTCACATTATTATTCTAGAAGTAATAAAAAATGTAACTGTATTTTCTGAATTACCCCTTAAGGGAATTTGTTCCATGAGAGTAAAAGGGTTATTACAAAATAAAATCTAAATCAGTTGAAGGATAATTAGAGAATAATAACATTAAATATGATAGTAGTTAAATTTTGCTTATATTTAAGACCTACAAACATAACTTGTTTGCAGCTTACTAGCGTATATTTGAGACCGGAGGGAGTATATAAGCTCTAAAAGTTTCACAATAGCAGTCATCGCTAGCATTTTTGGAGTCGGCCTTTATGCTCCACTATCTGGGATTTATAAAACTGCTTTTTCTCGCAATCCCTTCCATATCTCAATTGGTATATTACCTAGTCCAACTATATATTACCATGAGCCATCTTTTTCAACACTTACATTACCTCTAACCTTGAATTCTTGGGTAGAAACTACAAATTTAATCCTCCTATCAAGTGTTAATCCTCTTCATTAAGTAGTTTGTGCAAACAACTCTTGCACCTTTTTGTTCCTACACCACTCCAATTTTGATGACAAAAACCCAATTTTAAACACTTACACAATTGTTTGTCATGAGATAAGTTCAATACTTCAAATAAGCTCTTAACAAACTCTGCAAAACCCCCCTATAGTATAGGATCATTTATGCTCAAATTCTTGCATTATTCCAACTCAAACTCCTATAACTGTTGAGGCAATTTTTGCACATAAATGACACATTGCTACTCTACAAAGTCAATTGTGGACAAGATAAAGATTATTATAGGTATTATGTATATCTGGCCCAGCTCATAACATTCCGATTTTATTTTTTTTAAATATTTGCATGGAAAAGTATGCAGTTCTCAGCTGAAACATAATCTTATCTTTGGAAACATAACAAAAGACACAAGGAAAAAACTGTAAAATCATTTATGCAAATTCCAACTCAAGCAATAAAGTGGAAGAAGTTTTCCTAACCTGTCATTAATACCTTCAAGCATCACATACTCAAATAGAACCTTATGTTTGTGTTTGAAGGAAAGCTCCTCACGAAGTGTCTCAAGAAGCAAGTCCAGTTTATACTTTCGATTTATAGGCATGATCCAGTTTCTTACCTGACATAATAGATGTCAGTGTGATCAATCCTCTGTCTATTATTTCTCTTGGCTTTTCGTGACCACCTCTATGGATCTCTACCAACAAATAGCAATCAAGAAATAATTTTTACCTCATCAGTAGTTGCATTCAAACTAACAGCTAGTGTACAGTTGGATTCGTGAAGGAAACGTCTGAGTTGCGGAACAAGCCCACTGGTTGAAACAGTGACCTTGCGGGGGCTGAAATGAAGCCCTTGGCCATGCACCATAATATCTGCAGCTTTAATGACATTATCAATGTTATGAAGAGGTTCCCCCATGCCCTATAATAAATGTATAGCAACTATTAGCTTGCGATCAATAAGAAGGAATTTTCCTCCAATGCAATGTAAAGGAGAAAAGTGTTGATTATATCTGTTGTTTAGATACTAAATGTCTGTGATTGTGATTAAAATAAAATACGTACACATCTATAATATACAATAAAATTATGAAAATCCTCTTCTACATGTTTTAATCAACATTCAATAAGACACCGCACCTGTAGTTCAATTTTATCATTATCTTCCCCTCCCCATCTCTAGCACACATGACAATTTAGTAAGCATCAACGTAATTTAACTTATAGCTTGAAGTCTAGAATAGTATGTTGTGTACACTCAAGGTGTATTTAAACTTATAGCTAAAAAGGCATCCTTTCCCCAACTAAGACATTTTTTAAATCGTATAGCTACAAGTTATAAGTTTTAGGCTAAGCTTATCATAGCTTTCATGTCAGCCTTGTATAAGTTATTTAAACTTACAGGGTCCACTCAACTCTAGATGAAAAAATATTTTTTCATTGATTATATAAGCTAAATTAATCGGTCTATCACACCTAAAAGAATTTTTGAAAGACCAAAGTCTAGCCTTCTCAGCAAAATGTGCTTTTGAAGAATTCTTAACCTAGTTTATCAATTAAATAAGTTTGTCCTAGCGTAAGCCTAATGTGCGCTACGTCGGGCTGTCTGGCCTATTTTCATCCATATAAACAGAAGTGGCATCTTATTTGCTAGGAACAAAGTAGAACATAATATACAATAAGCTTTAGATTTCTCAATGCAATTGTTGACCTACCATAAATACAACATTGGTGATGGAACCAATTTCACTTGTGAATAACCGTCTTGCAAAAACAGCCTGCTCAACTATTTCTGCGGCAGTAAGATGTCTCTTGAGACCCATTCTGCAAAATTACATTGTATGAAAAACATGCAATAAAAGTAAAGACGGTGTAGCCACTGAATCGATCATTATAGACAGAAAAAAGGCTTGCCTTCCTGTATAGCAAAATTGACAATTCATGGCACATCCAACTTGACTGGAAACACACACAGTAGTCCTGCCTGTATCACAAGGTATGACAACCGTTTCTATGACCAGCCCATCATCCAATGTGAATAAAATCTGCAATATCCTGTGAGTTTAAACAGTCAACAAGAAGACTCCAGAAATGAAACTAAATATAAGCAAGCAATGCGTAATCAATTAGCTCAAATCCTAAATATCATCAAGTAACCTCCAAGGTTGAATGTATGACTAGATGGACTAAAAGATGCAAAACATGTAATAAGAACTAAAAACAAAATAGAGAAGGATAATTTCAACCTTCCTAGTTCCATCAGATGCTGTGTGAATTTCTTTCACAGAAAGTGCTTTGAAATCTGCATTTTCACTCAACATCTTCTTGAAATCTTTGTTCAAACCTATATCAGGAAATAGAAATAATAAATAAAATTATTAGGAGTTACTAGTCGATTCAAATTACATAGTTCAAAGTTCATAACCAATTGTTCATTATACTCAGGAGAAGGGTATGAAGAACCAGTGCATTAACATTACTGTTAGATTAAACAGAACTAGATACTGGCATTGCAAAAGCAATAGTTTTTGCCCAATCTCGAATACATGAAGGAAAAGAAATCACCTTCCAACTCTTCAGTATTATGCGCCCAAATGTTGTTTCCATACATACGCTTCCATAACATCATGGCCTGCCCTGGCCTGTATCCATGTGATTGAACCCATTTCTGTATCCATTGACCACAACATTAAGACTGAACAAGCAAAAATCGATATGCACAATTCTATATTCTATTATGTTCATGGCATATTCAAAACGAAACCGACGGAAGAAACAACAAAAATTAAAATCCTAAAAATGAAATTAAACGTGTTCAAATCCTCAAGACTTCTTTAGCAAATAATAAACTTATAACGATCACATTTTACTAACATGTAAAAGTATACAATACTTTCTTGGTTTCCCATGACATCTTTCACACACAACACAAACTCAAAAACTAACTCATTCAAAGATCAAGAGCACATTTGAGGACCAACTCGCCAAATGATGAATTTCTATAAACATGAATTAGGTATCAAACCCTCTACCACATGTTTAAGGGATCCAGACACTTAACGCCAAGAACGTACGATACATATAAATTACAGTAAGAAAAATTTAATTTGATAATACTATCTCCGTCCCTAAATATAAGCCCATATGAAAAAGAAAAAAACAGATTTTCGTTAAATATATAACTTATACAAGTCCACTTCAAATTACTAGATACATTTATTTTTCTTCGTCTAAATAAATATACTTCTTATTATTACCATGGATTTGTTTTGGAAGATGAAAAATAATGTTGTACAAAAAGGGTAATTTAGGAATATCAGCACAAATTGAACACATTAAATACACTAGCACTTATAATACAAACACTTATCATGATGTATAAGCTAGTTCTATACCAAAAGATAAAACTTATTTTCGTATAAGCTATCTTGGATAACTTATAAGTTGAAAACAGCTTAAGTTGTTTTCATAAATTCTCACAAAAAAACTTATGAAAGTAGATAAAACTCAAATAAGCCAATCCAAACAAGCCCTTAAAATTAATCAATAAATGAAAAGAAAACATACTTCGAGTTCAGAGTAAGTCATTCCTTTAAGAAGCACTTTTGAACCTCTTGTTGAAACTGCAACATCATTTCCATCTCCTCCAGAATCAGAGAAGTTGAAGTCGTGGTCAGGTGAGAGAGAACGGAGAGAGGAAGAAGAAACAGAAAGGAAGCGGCGAGAGGGAGTGGTGAAGGAGATGAGAAACGGTGACGTTTTGGGAAGAGAAAAGGGGAAAATGGTTTTGTGAATAAGCGAAGAAGAAGAAGAAAGAAGAAATGTTGTGGAGTTTGCTAATGCGCTAGTCGCCATGCTCATCCGATTCATCATGCTCACTTCATTGCCTCTCACTAATTTCTTACCACTATAATTTAGACAAAATTAAGATTGTATTGTCTTCATTTTTAAATATTTTTTGTTTAAATAAAATAGTAATAAATAATTTCATTCTTGTTATTTTTGGGATATTATTACAAATTTTGAAAATTTGAAATTTTTTTTGGATGAACAATTTAAAAAAAATATATGAAGAAAGAAATTTGAAATTCCTAACTTTCAGCTGTCATTTAAATTTAACTTTCACAAAGTTTCATCATTCTAAAAAATTCTACAAATTATGGTCCAAAAAATATAGTTGACCTAAACGAATTTGAATTGCTTAAGAAATTACATTATCTTGAAAAATTCTCTCATCCAAACATATTTTTAGTGTTTTCTTTTTCTTATTCTCTCATAATCAAAAGTTTAACACAAAATGTACAGCGATCAATTAAGTTTTAGAGAAATTACTTTTTTTAAATTGGCTATGTTGATCAGGTAGTAGAAGATAACAATTGAAACTTAGCCATTAGTTTGCCTAAGTCGGAGATTTTTTTGTTTTTTACATTCAAACCATTTCATTCATAGAGAAAATAAAGGATACAACCAAGTTAAAAACAAATGTGTTAGGACATACCCCATCTACACTAAAGCTGGTTATGAAAACTTAATCAACCAAGATTTGATACACACAACACAAATACAAGGAGGCGGATCCTATCATATCCTTAGATCCACACAACCATGATAAATTCTTCCACATATGATATATGACAAAGTTGAAAAAAGGGTCCACATTCTTTAAATCTATCCAGTTACGAATCATTTCTTTGACTTATGCAAACATTGTACGACTATAAATGGTCTCGAATTTGTCCCAAATGTCCAGATCCCCATAATAAATTTGTTGGTAGTGAGGATGTTAAGGTAAGTGGATGCTGATGACAGTACGTCAACACTAGTTTTTTAGTCATATTTGTGTTCTTTTTGTGATGTTTTGAGAGTCAAATGTTTGTATACATGGTTAAGCAAGATCAAGATTCATAAAAGATAAGTTTTGCACAAATTGGAGAAGAATGCAAGGAATTGGAGAAGAAATCGTGCCACGATGGACCTGAATCGTAGCACGTTTGAAGCGTGGAATTTACCTGAAGATGCTGGAAAAATCGTGGCACGATGGATGTGTAATGTGCCACGATGGTTGAGTAAATTTGCTGCCACGTAGGATTAATGAGAAAATCGTGCCACGATGGTTTCGAAACGTGGCACGATGGTGGGCTTTTCTGAAACCCTAATTCTTTCTATAAAAGCCAACTGCGGCCAAGGATTAGAAGGGGGCGATTTTGGAGACTTAAATAGAGCATAGACGGCACCAGGAAACCGCAGAACACGCAGTGGATCCACCAAACTCATAGTTGGTCCGGATTTATGTATGTTCACTATTTTCTATGTATTTGATTGTTTAGCTATGAGTAGCTAAACTCTTAGATTGATTAATCCATGAGATGAATCTTTGTGATCTGTGATGGTGTAATTTGTTAAGAACTCTCTTTAACATTAATGAAAACCTAGTCTTTATTCAGAATTATTTGTGTTTAATGCCTTTCTTATGATTGTTTGTATGACTACTAACCCTAGCTTCTTTCAACCATATAAATTGATCTTAGGAATTGAATGACTACTAACTCTAGCTTTTAATCCTGAAATAGTAATTCTGTTTAATTCAACATAGGAACCTAGAGATAGGAAATTGAGAGTTATGACTTATGAATTAACGTTCTCACCATGCTTCCGCAGTTATTCAATCGGTTTAAGAGATTAAAAGGTTATAACTTAGGAAAGGGTTTTGAGTCAAGAGATTGATCAAAACCACTTAGTTAATCCGTCGTAAAGCTAGGTTCATTTCTTTGAGAGTGAAGAGAGCCAAATTACTCACAGTGAGCAATAGAGGATTCGAAAGGCTTGATCATCTGTTTTAATCCAATTATCAAACCATTTTATTTACTTTGTTTATTTTCTAACAAAATCTATATTTTCTAACCGAATTTATATCTTCTGCGTGAATCTATATTTTCTAACGAAATCTTTATTTTATGTCATTTAATTTTATGCAATCAAATCAAATCTACTACTTATATTTTACAAAATAATATATACATCCTAAATATTTACTTTATTGCCAAATTGAGATTAACACAATCCTCGTGGATACGAACTTATTTTATTACTTCGATGCATTTTTAGTACACTTGCTAAAAGTTTATCAAGTTTTTGGCGCCGCTGCCGGGGACTGTTGAATCATTTCAATTTGGTAATTTCGTTATTATTTAGGATTTTTGTCATTTATATTTTTGTTTAAAAAAAAATTGAGGAAAAAATTATGATTTATGCTCTTCATTTCTATTTCTTTGTGCTTTGCTACTGAAAGGTTTCTTTGAGTTTTGTAGCAATGTGGGGTGATCTATTACTGAAAGATTTTGAAGAGATCAATATCCTTAGTTATGAAAAATATATGATATCTGAACATATAAAGAATTTGGAAACAAGATTGAGTATGACTTGCGAATTTTGTGGAGGTTATCATGGTGGTCTCTTTTGTGAGGAGAAATACATAGTTAAAGAAGAGCAGGAAGTGGACAACATAGATTATAACTTTCAACTTCAAAATATTTTAGATAATTTCTTGGTGTCAAATCAAGTTGCATTTGAGAAGTTTGAGGTTCAGTGTGGTGATGTTGTTGAGAAAGCACATGAGTCTCAAAGGAAGTTGGTTCAGATGGAGACTGAGTGTAACAAGGTTGTGGTGGAAGAAAATCCCAAAGTAAGGAGTATTGATATTTACCCGAAGTCTGAACCAGCGGGGGTTAAGGAAATCACTCGTGTGCAAAATGATGCATGTCCTTCTCTAAGGTGGGAGAGTTCAAATTCTAAAGGTTTAACAATGGGTGCATGGGAGTATCTGATTCTTTGTGCCAAATTCATGGAATTCCTACCAAACAAGAGGAAGAAGAAGAATGATGTGTTCTTTCTGACATATTTGCCACCCTAACATTGGTTGAAGCGTCAAACTCAATGACATAAAAGAAAGCACTTGGTGGGAGGCAACCCATCCTTTTCTTATGTTTTTATTTTCAGTATTTTATTTCTATTGTTGAGTCAAACAATTTTTCTTTAATTTTTCTCAGTTGTACCCCCTGTTATGTAATTGAATCTGAACTTGTTTATTATTGATGAATTTGCTTGTTTGTTGACTTTTTCCAGTTTAGTAACAATTGTTTGTTCAAGTGGTATTCCAAAAGTTCAAAAGGAGGAGTGACTTGTATTCAAAGGCGAAGTGTACGACAGTTAAAGATAGGTAGTCACAACTCCCAGAAATCTAAACACCGTAAGGTTGATGGCCAAATTTTACTTTTCCAATTTACTTATATAAGAGTGTTCCATGCTTTTACATTTCTAGAACTTGCATTGTTTCTCTACTATCGATTGATCTTTGTCATTAGCACACTGAGGCAAAAGTGCTTGGTCATGTGAGCCTTTTTGAAGCCTACCCTGTTTTTATTGAATTTATACCCTCTTTTTAGCCAAATTGAGCCGGTAGGTTTAGAACTTTTTGTTCGGTGACAAACTACATTACAAGCTTAGAGACTTTTAAGATTTATCCTAATTTGTTTTACCTGAGTTAGGCATTGTAGAATATTGCTAAATAATAAGTTTGGGGTTGCTATTGGAATTTGCAACCAATTAAGTTTGGGGTAGGAGTACTAGAGAACAAAGAAAAAAAGAAAGAACTTTATAAAAAAAAAATGAATGAAAAATACAAACAAAAATGGTGTATAAAAAAAAAAGGAATGAAAAAGGGACATGTCATTGAAAATTCGAGTAACTTTAAACTCGATCGTCCCAAATAGTTACAAATGTTCTCTAGTACCTTTACAAATTGTTGTTTCAAAGGTGAATTAAGAGATTGAATCCATGATATAATTTATGTAGGAGTGCCTAACTCATGATTTGGTGTAGCCTACGTATCCAAATATTATCCCACCTTCACCTAAGCCCCGCTATAACCTTTAAAGACCTCAAAGTGTGCATTGACGTTTGTTTGATTAACGTTTAGAAACTCTTCAAGCGTATGGTAATATGTAGACTGCATGTTGACTGTGTGTGAACCTTATTCAATTTGTTGCGTGGAGTTGTGAATTGGTGGATGCTAACAAGTCAAACTGGCTCATCTTTAGCTAGTAAGGAGTTGAACTTTTGGGTACTATCTCTTGTTCAGGTAATTGTTATTTTACTGTCGATTGTCAATATTGCAAGTAAATTCCTTGAGGACAAGGAATGGTTCAAGTTTGGGGTTGTGATGACAGTACGTCAACACTAGTTTTTTAGTCATATTTGTGTTCTTTTTGTGATGTTTTGAGAGTCAAATGTTTGTATACATGGTTAAGCAAGATCAAGATTCATAAAAGATAAGTTTTGCACAAATTGGAGAAGAATGCAAGGAATTGGAGAAGAAATCGTGCCACGATGGACCTGAATCGTGGCACGTTTGAAGCGTGGAATTTACCTGAAGATGCTGGAAAAATCGTGGCACGATGGATGTGTAACATGCCACGATGGTTGAGTAAATTTGTTGCCACGTAGGATTAATGAGAAAATGGTGCCACGATGGTTTCGAAACGTGGCACGATAGTGGGCTTTTCTGAAACCCTAATTCTTTCTATAAAAGCCAGCTGCGGCCAAGGATTAGAGGGGGGCGATTTTGGAGACCTAAATAGAGCATAAACGACACCAGGAAACCGCAGAACACGCAGTGGATCCACCAAACTCATAGTTGGTCTGGATTTATGTATGTTCACTATTTTCTATGTATTTGATTGTTTAGCTATGAGTAGCTAAACTCTTAGATTGATTAATCCATGAGATGAATCTTTGTGATCTGTGATGGTGTAATTTGTTAAGAACTGTCTTTAAAATTAATGAAAACCTAGTCTTTATTCAGAATTATTTGTGTTTAATGCCTTTCTTATGATTGTTTGTATGACTACTAACCCTAACTTCTTTCAACCATATAAATTGATCTTAGGAATTGAATGACTACTAACCCTAGCTTTTAATCCTGAAATAGTAATTCTGTTTAATTCAACATAGGAACCTAGAGATAGGAAATTGAGAGTTATGACTTATGAATTAACGTTCTCACCATGCTTCCGCAGTTATTCAATCGGTTTAAGAGATTAAAAGGTTATAACTTAGGAAAGGGTTTTGAGTCAAGAGATTGATCAAAACCACTTAGTTAATCCGCCGTAAAGCTAGGTTCATTTCTTTGAGAGTGAAGAGAGCCAAATTACTCACAGTGAGCAATAGAGGATTCGAAAGGTTTGATCATCTGTTTTAATCCAATTATCAAACCATTTTATTTACTTTGTTTATTTTCTAACAGAATCTATATTTTCTAACCGAATTTATATCTTCTGCGTGAATCTATATTTTCTAACGAAATCTTTATTTTATGTCATTTAATTTTATGCAATCAAATCAAATCTATTACTTATATTTTACAAAATAATATATACATCCTAAATATTTACTTTATTGCCAAATTGAGATTAACACAGTCCTCGTGGATACGAACTTATTTTATTACTTCGATTCATTTTTAGTACACTTGCTAAAAGTTTATCAGATGCCATAAGTAGTTTTGCACTCAAAAATTTGTTCCAGCAAGTTAAGCTCTCTTGGGACATTTCTTCAAAACCATGAAGACATACTTAAAACAAAATAAACATAAAGATAAAACACAAAACAAAGCATTAAAACAATGGAACATAGAAACATCAGTAAGCATGAAATCTAGACCGTATCCTAGCCATGGTGGTTTTGGTGGAGGGCGGAACGACTCCCTGTCTACAATTTGGTACACAAAAACATATCTAGAAAACCATAATCTCATAAATTTTGTTTTCTCCTTTGGCAGCGGTTCTGGTGGAGGTCGTTTTTCATGGCTCAACAATTCTTTGAAGGGTTGGAACCAGGAAGTGATTCAGCAAGTGTTTAGTCCAGATATAGCTGACTATATTCTTCGAACATTGTTACTTGATCATATGGTGGATGATAGTTTAATCTAAAAAGATGAGAAGAATGGTTTATATTCTATCAAGAATATGTTTACAAATTGTGTATGGAAGAATTGGTAGATGTTTCTCACCTTCAAAGGCCGGGATATTGGAGTGGTATTTGGAGACAAAAAGTACCTCCAAAAGTAAAGAATTTGATTTGGAGGATGTGTTGTGGGTGTTTGCTTACTCGAGTTCGGCTTTAAGATAAAGGAGTGCAATATCCCACAAGTTGTGTGAGTTGTGGTGGTTCACATGAGGACCTTGATCATATTTGTTTCAAATGTTCTTTTACTGTGCATGTTTAGCGTATGACTTGTCTTTGGAATGCGGTTCACGAGGAGTTTCTCGAAAAGAATTCAACAGTTGATGCCATATTCGAATTGTTACATCAGTTCTCACAAGAATTGAGTCATTGATTTGCAGCTGTCCTCTAGAGCCTTTGGAAGCATATAAATCTCAAGCTTTGGCAAGATGTCACCGAAACATTCCGGCAGCTAACACTACTATTCCGGCGGCTAGACGAAACAACACTTCAGCTAGTCGAACTAACATTTCAATAAATTTTGTTCGTAAAAATTAAATTACAGCAACAACACTGGTAAGACAAGGTGATTCAAGTACAACTCAAAATTATTCTTCTAGCATAACAAGTGATATAGCTTCGGTCAGGTGACAGCGTCCACAACGAGGTCATCTGAAATGTAATGTCGATGCTTCGTTTTCAGATCAGTTGAGTAAAACAAGTATTAACATATATATTTGTGATGATGAAGGTATCTTTGTGCTAGCTCACACTATCCCTTTGTCTCTCTCATGCGTGTTCTGTTGTTGTGGGAGAAGCTATATGCTTATTTCACGCCTTACGATGGCTAAGTGACATACAATTTACCGATATCGATGTCGTTCTAGATTCAAAGATTACCACATATGCCTTCCACCATCGCATGGTTGATGTTACAAAATGTAGACAAGTAATTTCAGCATGCCAAAGTCTCTTCAACACACACTTCTCAAACTCAAAGATAGAGTTCAACATTCGACAAACAAATGAGGTAACTCAAAGGTCGAGTTCAACATGTTACAAAATCTTATACCTCATTGTATAAACTCTCTTATTATTACTGAAATGATACACACATACTCCTTTTTGTTAATTTTGTTTTTTTGAAACTTACACCACAACCGCAAGGATTTGGGTTCAAATCTGCACTAATGTGTCCAACCTAATAAAATTAACATCTTCAATTGATTCATATGAGATGTTGATTAATTTGGTTTTAATAAAAAAAATTGGATGAATATTTAGTTGTAATAATGAGTCCATATATTGATAAAATAATTTATTTTTAAAATAAATTTTAGAGATATTTTTTTAGTATGATATTTTAATATTTATAAGATTTTGATTTAACTAATATTTGAGAGAATTTTCAATATCAAATTAATCTTTTTTATTTCATATAGATAAAACATGTCTTTTTGCATTCGGACAAAAATACATGTGTTGGAATCTGATGACATGTTGTCTTTACGTAATTTTTAATGTAAAATCATGATATTTGGAGTTCACAAGCAAGCTTAAACAGTAAAAAAAAGCAAGAAAAACTGAAGAAGCTGAAGAATTGTTAAGACCTTGTAAAGACAAAGAATGAAGATTCAAGAGGCCTCAAAAGACTTACAAATAGGAGGAATTCTGTTCCCAAGTCCTGAGGCAAGTTATGTGAAGACGGAGACTAAAAATGACAGAAAATCAGATAATTTAGGCCCAAGAAAAACAAGACCATGCGCCTAGCACATGAGGAATGTGCCTAGCACATGAAATTGGCGCTTAACACATGGTGTAGGCTACCATGCACCTAGGGCATGGCTTTTGCCATACACTCATGCGATACGCACACTGGTAATGTGCCTCGAGCGCCTGAAAACTCGGGGCACATTTGTCTTTTCTTGTTGGTATTTTGGGTAAAACTCCCACTTTTAACCCAAACCCAGGTAGAAACTCTCAATATAAATACCAACCTTCCTCATTCAGAATTTCTCGTTCAGAACTGGAGCACTTCAAGAGGAAGGCTACTTTGGAGCTTCGGGAGAGTTTCTATCCTCTCCTTAAATTTCTAGGGTATGTTTTTATCTTTAGTAATTTCTTTTTAGTTACAATGTGTAGCTAAATCTCTTAGAGATTAGGTCTGAGATGATTCTGATGTAACCCTAATTGAACCATGTTGCTGTTAAACTCTATTATTGTGAATATCAATATAGTTTTATTCAATTCAATTGTTCTAAATGTTTCTTATATCCTGATCAAATATAAACATGATTTCGTGAGAATGAATGACTATGGACCATAACTTTCAACTTAGACATAATTGAATTGTTCAAATAAACAGGGTTAGTCTAGGAATGGATAATCGTTTATTTGTGATATCAGGTTAACGTTCTTAAAACCTTCAAAGAATATTAGATCATCTAAGGAATTAGAGACTGTAATATGAGAAGAGGGTCCTAATTAAGTCAATGGATTGATTATGGCTATTTAAGTTAACCATCGTAAAACTAGAGAAATATTCATGAGAACTAGGTGCAGTGTAGCAATTAGGGGAACTCAAAGAATTCGAAAGACCTGATCACATCTCTCTGTCTTTTCTAATCAATTTTAATTTTCTGCTATTTACTTTTATGCACAACAAACTTACTGGCTCGGGCACTAAAATAACTTTACACATCATATTTCATAACTTTACTTGAAATTAACACGGTTATCGTGGAAACGAACTTAATTGTATTACTTCAATAGAATTATTACACTTGCTAAATATCTATTAGATTCAAAGGTTCTGAGTTTTTGTTTCACTAATGCCTTTAAAGAAAACAGGCAATTGTAAATATTTTTATAATTACTCTTTTGACTCTAAGATCTTATCTACATTAGATCTTATCTACATTAGATTGTAACAGTATTCCCTTATTCTGAATTTATCTTGTAAAAAAAAACAGATTTGATTGCATATTTGACTAAGAAGAAAACATAGAAACACTTTCTTACATCTCCTTTCATATTGTTTCCAACCGAAACTACAATGTGACTATCAAAGAAATGTATCAACGGTTGCACCGTAAAACAATTTCATTGTGTTTTGCAAAAATGCCCCCTTCATATCCTTAACCAATGCTTGAGATACATTTTTTAGCATTTTCGTTTTTATATAAACAATTTTCTTCTAGCATAAAAAAAAAATTAAAATTCAAAACATTAATAAATCCAGTTCATAAAAAATGTGTCTAACCAATATTCGTCCAAAGACATACTAGGTTTGTTATACGATCAATATTTATGTGGACGTTTTTTTGGTGAAAAAGAAAAAAAAAAATTCTTTGGGCATTCTGAAAATGCTATACTACTAATAAAAAAAAAAAAACACTACTACTAGAAAGCCATATAATTTCACACCACACACTTACATCATAAGATAAGGTGACTACTAAACAATACACATTTTTCTGAAGGTGCGCCATTTATTTCTTAAACAAATTAGTAACACAGTTAATTATATTTAAAAACTTATTATTCTCGTGAACATAGTTGAGTTGATAGGGACATTGCGATATGCAGAAGCCGAAGTTTAAACTTTGAATTCTTCACTTATTCACAACAAAAAAAAAAAATCAAATGGGTGGAGCTGCTTTCTCAAATTGCAGTAGTCCAAGTCATATCATTCTCGAAGATCCAATGACACACTTCAACCTGACCTGGACCAAACCCAAGAGCCATAAATGCACCATGGGTGGGGCTCCAAGCAGTTGTGTCCAAGTGACATATCGCAACACCATGATTAATCTTCATCTTAGACTCGGGGTCCAAAAGATCTGCTTCATAAATTCGAACCTTCGGCACTGAGTGACAGTTGTATAATAAGTAAGGAAACAAGTTCTGGTGACAAGACACGGATTTTGTAACATTTCCATCGTTTATTCCCCTAACTTGACCCACCATGACACTTTTATTCGACCCATTTATATTCTCAGTGGACCTAACTGTCACATTGCGACCCAAAATAGAAGTTGCAAAGTCAATCATGTCCTCAAGCGAACCAACACAACGCTTGATCTCACCTTTACTCGGCTCCCTTTCACACTCGCTCAATGAGTCCACTATCATCTTTTCCATAAAGGAATTCTTAGACACCTTGAAAACTTTCTTCATCATGTTCAACTTAGAAGATGCAAAAGGCAATTTGATCAAAATGGAACGGGGCAGAAACGACCTAGGTGGTAACTTATCCCTTATATCTGGCATAGGCATAATGGTCCCTTCCTTCAACATCCTTTCGCGGAAAAACTTACCTGGTTCAACCAAGTTTTTCACCAAACTGGTAACGGAGTTAGTTGAAGAAGGTTTAGTGTAGATGCCGAATGAAATACCTCTTTTGGCGTAATCTTTGAAGGGGTTAGTAAAACGGTAATGGTTGAAGGCAAACTTCTTATCTAAATCAACTCCTTTACCATATCCTTTGAAAATGTTGGTTCCTAATCCTCTGAGAACAGGTTTACGAAAACTTTGTGGATTTATGTCCGGGAAGCAGAAGAGGTGCGCGGCATAGCAAAATTCCGGCAACTTTGTGGATAATGTGTTTGCGGCAGCATGCTTTTCAAAAGTTGCAGCATCAGTGGCACTAAGCGGCGATGCCTTGGAGAGGATGAAGGATGGTTTTGGCAAGTTGTTTTTGATCATTCTGTCCCAATACCGAATTACTAACGCCTTCGGAGTGAATTGGTTTTGCTTTTTCTCTTGTGCATGATTTACTGCAAAACCAACCTGCATTGATATAATAGACTAAAACACTCAGAATTCAAATTATGAAACATATTAAAATAATTATATACACCAATTTTAGTGTAAGGTTAAGATACAATGTAGTATACACGTATATTGGACATAAATGAAAAACTAAATTATGCATGCTTACAGTGAGTGTGGAAAGAAGGATGGTAGTGAAGATAAAGAGGGTGTGAATTATGTGATTGAGTTGTTTATGCATTTTATTTCTATGGTTGTATTTGATTTTTTTCTATGCTATATTTCTTCAATATTTTCTACTGAGATCAAAGTATAGGAGAGTGTTGCAAGTTTCTTTGTTGTTGATGCAATACTAATTTATAGTATATGTTGTATTATAGCACTCTTTGACACGGAAAATACTTTAGTGGTCACAAGATTTTGGGTAGAAAATTAGGACGAAGATAAAAATACATATCATTTAATTATTTAAAGGGTCAATAGTGTTTTGTTTTTGTATATAGATGAGATGCTAAAATCATCATAAACTCACACACACATAAAGTGGAGGTACTGGAGTTCGAACACCGGCCATGACGTCCGACCTAACAATTTCAACATTTCTACCAGTTGAGTTAGAACTTACGGGACAGGGTTAATAGTGTTTTAACTCTGTAATACAGACTAGTTTTGGTTTATCCCCTGCAATTTGTTTTAAATTCCATCTTGTAATTTAATTTTTTTTTTTGATTTTGGACTTTCATGAAATCAAATTATAAAATTTATGGTACTTTCGTCCCTGTAATTTGAGCAAATTTTGGTTTATCCTCAGACATATCATCGATTTTGTACCGTCAAAATTCATGAAGTGCCAAAACCAAAGAATCTTAAATTACAAGGATGGAATCTAATTTTTTTTACGGAAATAAACCGAAAATGACATATATTACAAGGATAAAACACTATTAACTCTTATTTAAAAAATGTACATTATTTAGTTTTTATCTTTCAACCATTTAATTTTTATGAGTGTGTCCAAAAAAATTTACATCACAAAAGTGTCTACTATCTGGTTACAAATAACTTTGGCATTCGTGTAGAGACAAGAACATAGCAAAATTGGTGTCATTGTGATCATCAATGCTGATGATGAAACTTCAATATTCTTTCATGTCATTGCTGCACTTGGATGTTCACATATCTTCATGCGAAATTCAATCTTTCTTTTGCTATTAAAAAAATATTGGGTGCGTTTGATTTGCTAAAAAATAAAGCACAGAACAGAATAACTTAAGTTGTCCAGTGTTTGATTTGTAAACCTGTTTCAGGTACAACACAAACTGGAGGCAAGGGACAGGACAAAAAATGATATTTTTGTCCCACGTACAAGTTGTCTAAAATACCAAAATTGCATTTCGTCCCCCAAAAATCGTATAAAAAAAAATCAATAATATAAAAATTTGTCCTGTGCTATTGTTCTGTCTAGTACTTATTGTTTTGCAAACCAAACTCACCTAATATATAATGATTTTTTTCTAATTTGCATGAAGATATTGCTTGTTTAAATAATCAATAGCATTAATGAGTAACTAATGGAAACAAATCATGCCCAAAAAATATTCACAACCGTAAACGGTTTCTAAATTGAGGGAGCAATCAAACATACCATCGTTGTGGACCTGAAATGATCAACAATGACATGCTTAGAATTTCGAAGTTTTATATGGTAGTTAAAATAAACTCTTAAATTGCAATTGTGTCCTAAATATAAATCATAAATGTGGGTATATATCAAGGTGCTAAATTGTTTAAAAAAATAATCTAGGTGTTAAATTGAATTAAATTGGAAAGGAACACATTAGCATTGATATGTATAAGAAGGAAGGTGATAGAATATCATTGATTTCACAAAAATAAATGAGATTTTGATCTTACATAAAACATGTTATCATATTTCATCATCAATGTTTAGCTCATTCAACTAATATGGTAGTAGTGAAGACATGTTATGCTGACGTATGTAAAATCAACAAAACACATGCTGGCATAATATAGTTTGAATTTTGATGACTATATTGTGTGACATTATTGAATAGTGTAAAATCAAAACCATAACAGACCGAAATCTACAACTTTTTAGAGCAAAGTTATAATTACAAGAAACAATGTTTAATTTTTTTCACAGGTCTTGTAAAATGGAGGGGAAAGGAAATTACGGTACAACATTAAGAAAAAGTGGAAATAATATTCGGTTTTATAATTAATTTTTGAACTTCTTTTCTATTATCTTCAACTTGTTGCATACCCTTGATTCAATGGTGTTGAATCATTGATAATTCATATAATATATTTAAAATTATACATTAAATAAAAGGATTAATTGGACACTTGGTCCCTTAATTAATTTTTGTATTTCATTTTGGTCGCATAACCTCTAAATTGTTCATTTTGGTCTTTCAAATATGATTATGCCAATCAATTTGATCCATTTCGGTTAACTTTAACTCCAAATATTTAAGGTAGACCAATACTATAGATGGTCTACCATATACCATATGAATTTTGTTAATTTTAACTCTTTGATCTATTTATCAAAAAGAGAATCGTTAGATAATGAAAGTCCATTGTATCTTAGGTTGTACCATTAATAATTTCTTTTTTTATTCTTCATCTTCTTTCTTCCACTTCTTCCTCATCTTTTTATCGTCTTCATCATCAATCTTCATAAAAAATCTAGAAAAAAAAACTCATTTTTAAGATCAAGATGAATTTCCTATTTCTTTGCTCAGTTGCCCTATTCAACTCTAAAGATACCCAAATTGATCAGTTAAATTTGAAAATGGGGACCAACGAAAGTTTTCTTTTGGCTTATTCAATCGGCCGGTCCTTTAACTTAATTGATTGTCTCAATTTGCCCCCCTATGTTTTGCTCAGTTACTAGTTTTAGTCCTTCCTGTTAGTTTCTTTTAAAAAACGTTAACTTATGTACTAATTTGGTCCTCTATGTTTTGCTCCGTTATTAGTTTTAGTCCTTTTTGTTAACGTTTTTTTAGTGTTTACAAGTATACATTATTATTTTAATAAGTTTTTAAACAAGTTATAATTTATTTGTTTCTTTTCAAAATAATACTACAAAAGCACATGCAACAACCCAAAAATAAGAGAGCCCAAAAATTCCATGACAAAGAAAAATTCGTTGTAGCATGATTTATGTAAGTTTGGAATTGCAGCAAACTTGCTTCAAGGGTTGCCAACAATGAATCTGGTGCATTCAAATATTTTAGTATTAAATCGATATCTAATATTAAAGGGGTCTAAGTTGGACCCAAAGAGTTGGTGGTCTAAATTAAACGTTGCCTTGGTCAAAAAGGCCAAAAAGATCATTAGGTGCTCCAATTGTTATCAAAATATGTCTCACAAGTAGAATTTAGTTTTAAAGTTATTATAAGTCAAGTTCTGGAGAGCAATCATCATTGAGAATTCTTCACTCAAAATACAGAAAAGGGGCAAAAACATTACGCTTCACATGCCTTTCTATTGGCCAAAATTCTCACATTTATGAAGTTAATAAGTTCAATGAGAACAAGTCACTAGAATATATGCTATCTTGTTATTGAAGGTGAGAAAAACACAAGAAGGGTGGGAGGTTGAATTGTGTTTTCTTTTCGCAACTCTTGAAGAGTGAGAATCTAATTCCTTTAAACTCAGAGTCTGAATGAGATCAGAGTCTGATAGGAGATTAGGTTCTGATTGCAGCGGAATAATCAAGAGATAAAGAGAGAACAGAGAACACAAGCAATTATACAGGTTCCTTCCACAAACCGGAAGTAGTCCTGTCCCCCTTGTACTTCCAAGGAGAGTTCACTAAAATGTAATATCAAATTACAAGTTGCTCAAACACACAGTATGAGACTTCCTTGCTCAAGCACACATGCGAGAGACTTCCTTGCTCAAAGACACAACTAAGAGACTTCCTATGCTCAAGGATGCAGCCAAGAGACTTCCTTTGCTCAAGGACGCAGCCAAGAGACTTCCTTTGCTCAAGCACAAAAGCAAGAGACTTTTACACAATTACAGAAAATTGAATACAGTTGAAACACTTGATAACAATCAAAATGTGTTTCAATTACAACAAAGACAGACTCTGTTTTACACAAAAGACAGACTCTGTTTTTCTGTGAAACTTAGAGATTCTAGAATGCTCAGTTTGAAAGAATCTAAGTTAATGATGTGCTTTTGTTAAGACTCAGTTGAATATGAAAGCAGCGCAATGCAGTTTTTCTAAGTTGTAGAGTCCAACACTACTTCAAGTCTTCTATCCTTTATATAGGCGTAGGAAAGAGACGTTGAGTCATCCAGCGCATCAGGATGATTTCTGAATCTTGATCAATGACTGTTGATCTGTTGCTTGATTTGGTAATAGTCCTTCAATAGCATCATTTGAATTCCATTCCCTTTGAGGATTAATACCGGTAGACACAGTTGCCAAACTGTACGAGGTAGTGGAGTAGTGGAAACAGAGTTCGTACAACGTACTCTGTACTAGCCTGCAATCTTTGTCTTTGTGCTTCCCACGCTCAAAGTTGACTTAGAAGCTAGCCGTTACTCCATTAGAGTTTCTTTGTGCATAGCAATGCAGTAGAGATCACTGTTAGCAGATCATCAAATTCGAGGCTTCAGACTCACTGTAGTACTAAGCTTCTGATAATCTTCAGACTCTCTTGGTTCTCAGATTCTGATGGTCTTCAGACTCTGATACAGTCTTCAGACTCTCTTCAGCACAGTCTTCAGACTTTCTTCAGTACAGTCTTCAGACTCTCTTCAGTACAGAATCACAAGCAACAAGCTTCTTATGGATTTATTGCTCTTTAACATTGTTCAAACAGAATGCTTTCTAAGATACAAATCTTAATTGATATCCTGCATACTTAAACAATTATTAGCAATATCCAATTGACAACTTTTTAATACCTTGTTATCATCAAAACTCAAAACGTGGTATTGCTGAACACCTTTGTTCCAACAATCTCCCCCTTTTTGACGATGACAAACATTAGTATTTAAAAGGTCAATTGTTGTTAATCTAATTAACAAGTTGACTTAAAGGGTTCTGAGGTTTGTAAGCTCAGACTCCCCCTGAGTCTGATAGTTCTTAAGTTGAAGTTTGTAAGCTCTTCTTGAGTTCTATCCAGGTTAATTAAATTGTTTTTCAAAAGCAATCAAATTCATACTCAGAATATTTAGTAAATTGATTCTTAGACAGGGCTCAGAGTCTAACTAAGCACCTTTCGCAGATTTCCCTTTAACATATACATGCAATGTAATTAAAGACAGCTTTCTCTCCTCCCTGACATACATACACAAATACTTTCCCTTCTCCCCCTTTTGTCATCAACAAAAAAAAGTTCAGAACATGGTTCCTCCCCCTTTTTAAATGACTTAAGGTAAGGGTGTAAACATGTTTTAAAGAAGAAAGAGATTCAGAGGGAAAACATAGAAGATTCAGAGCATAAAAAAAATTGAATGCAAATAGAATCAAAAACAACTTGTATAAATTGAAAGTAAAAACAAGTTCAGAAAAAAAATTACAAAAAAAAACATAAACAAAACGAAATTAAACTAAGGTTGGTTTTGTTTGGCAAGATGATCCATCAGTTTCTGGAGATCCTCTTGCTGTTTCTTTACCATCTCTTCCAGAGCCTCAGTTCTTTGCAAATGTGCTTCTCTTTCCAGTCTAGCTTCTTCTTGAATTCTATACATCTTCCTCTTCAAAGAATTGTAAGCCACTGATTCTCTAGGAATATACTGATCCTCATCAAAGAAGGGTGTATCTCTTATCCTCAGAATAGGAGCATTTTCCAGAGCTACAACTTTCTCAGCCCGCTTTACTTCTTCAACATGCTTGGCAGTGATAAGAGCTTGTTCCATGGCAGCAGCTTTTTGAATTTTGGTGATAAAATCCAAAAACTCAGTCTTCACTGTAGAGAACTTGTCCTCATAGCTCACATTGAGTATTGGTATAAGCCTTTGCTCAATGACTTCTTTGAGCTTATTGCAAGAAGAGGCATAAAACTCATCAATCTCATTTGAATCAAATAAGTCAGTTTGAGGTTCAGAGGTTGAGGGTAGAGAAGCTCTCAAAGCTAGAAAGGTTTCAAAACCTGGGAAATAGGTTATAGGATCACAAAGAGGTTGGGAAACTCTTCTGGTCTTAGCTTTACAATTTGTTACAGTTTCTGATACAATATCAGAAGCTCGTCCCAGATTTTCAGAAGTTGGTTCAACAACAGGTTCTGAAGGTTCAACAGAAGCTAAGGTCAGATTCTCTGTAGGTTCAGGTACAGGGTCTGGTTTGCAGGGGTCTTTGGTAGTTCTCCCCTTAGATGTTTTTCAAGAGAATCTAGAGTGTCTGGAGAGTCTACACAAATGGTTTCAGTTTGGGGGGATGGTTGTTTGGATTGAATGGTTGCTTCAGGTTTTTTAGAAGGTTGAATTGCCTGAAGTGGTTTGAGAAAAGAAGGTTGAGCAGGATGGTCAGCAGGAAGATTCATAGACACTGTGATTGTGTCTTGAATTACTCTGTCCATAGTTGAATCAACATAATCAACTACTGCCTGGTCAAGTGGGTTATGGGATGATATGGGTTTGATTGGTGAGGGAGATGAATTTTTGAGAGATGGAAGAATTTGGCTCAAGGGTTTGTTGTCAGATTCTGAATCTGATTCTGACTCATGATTCAAAGAAGAAGATGAGCTATATGCCACGTTGCCAGAGGTGCCAATGCCAGCTTCTGGAGAGGCAAAATGATCAGACACAGTAGCTTCTGATAACTCAGCTTCTGCAGGTTCTGAAGTACTCTTCTGTTTAAGAGCAGATGCAAGTAACTTAGCAGCTTCCTTGACAGTCTCTTCCTTCAAATCTTCAGCAATCAAATCTGCTGCCAAAACCTTGCCAGCAGTGTGTTCATCCTCAATCATAGATACAGAAGTACCTATCTTCTGTGCTATATCCTTAGCCACATGAATCACATCCACCTTTCTCTTCTTGATCTGACTCTATTCACCTCCAGAGTCAGCATCAATGAAATCAGCAATTTCTTGAGCTAACTTGTCATAGTCTCTGTCAGCTTTGCCTATTATTGCTTTCTTCTCAGCTTTCTTAGCCTTCTTCTCATCTTTCTTAGCCTTCTTCCCATCCTTAATTTCACGAAGTGCAGAAGATGCAGAAGGAGAACCAATTGAAACTCCAGGAAGAGCAGAAGATTTGATCTTTTTCTTGAGAGGCTCCTGCTTCTCTTCCTCTTCCTTGAGAATCACTTCCTTGGTCCTTTTTCCTTTGACCTTAAGAGGGCCTCCTCCAGCAGTCTCAGGAATAGCAGAATAGTTGATTATTCTACCAGTCTCCTTGAAGTAATCCACCACAAATCTAGCAAGGACTTCAGGATTATCTTCTTTGGATATGGGAGGGAAGTCCATCATCAAATCAGATTGTACATAGGATTCTCTCATATCTTGCTTAGAGGGATTGAATCTCTTGACAATCTTCATGTACTGTAGAGTCTTGCCATTGATGATTCTACCGGTCACAGTTCCTAGATGAATATCTGACACCACACCAGATTCTGATAAGACCTTCAAAAGACCTCCTTGATACAGAATCTCAGATATTAATCTTCCAAAAGGAACTTGCCTCCTAGTTTCTGATTGACTCTTCTTGATGGCCCAACACATGTGGTGCATCACATATCTGGGGAAGTTGATCTTTATTTTGTTGATAAGAAAATAAAGAAGAACTTTGTGATCCACAGATAATGTATCTGTTCCACCTCCTTTCTGAAGCATACTGTCCAGTATTATCTTCAGAAGCACCCTATGCATAGGATGCATATCCACCAATTTATTTGAGGGTCTCCCTTCAAATAACAACTTGTTGCAGACAACAGCCCATTCACTTTTCTTGTTGACATTCCACTGAAATTTACCAGCGCTCTCCATCTGACAAGCCCTGGCTACCACCTCTTCAGTGATAACTATAGGAATTCCCATCACAGCAGACCTTATTTCAAGACCATTGTACGGTTTTAAACCCATTTGGTCTCTGTTTTTGCCAGCAAAACTAGGGTTGTTTGAGATTGCTACTGTTTCTTCCAAAGTAGCTTCAGCTTTGTCGTAGACTTCTGACCTAACCCAAAAATCTCTAACAAGCTCCTGATATGTTGGTCCATTCAACATACCAAAGTATCTCATCATTCCTTGTGATAAGAAATGAGGTGCAACGTCAACTCCATGACGACTGAGTGAACCAAAATCTACTGGAGATTCAACTTGAATTTCCAGAGTCTCCTTGATGATGTTCATTGTTCTGGGTTTGATAACATAGGACCTTCCGGACTTGATTATAACACCAGATTGGATGAGATCACTTGCCATTATAGGGGTTTCTAAATGTTTGATTTGAGAACAAAAAGTTTTGCAAAGTATTGAAAAACAAGAAATTTGTTCAGAGAGAAAATCAAAGAGTGAAAAGAGAAGTTAGTTGTGTGTGTTATGTATTTATAGAGAAAATGTTTGAAAAATGTTTGGAAAGAGTAGGGGACAAACAAACACAAACAATAAATACATATAGCATGCAGCCGTAAACGTATTGGGACAAAGCGAAGGTAACTTGTTTAACATAATGAAATCATTGCCCTTTGAGTTCTTACCCAATACAGACAGGCCACGTCTGAGAAACTGTAAAGTAACTGTCACCATAGTGGGGCAGGTGTTACTGAACTTAACAGTCACGCTTCCACTAATACGAGCTTCTGAGAGTCTAAAGATTCCTTACCAGAGTCTGAATATTTTACCAGAAGCTTTCATCAGAATCTCCAAAAGAGAGTCTGATTCCCAGATAGCTTCTGAATATTTTTCAGAGTCTGAATTCTGTTTTCAGAGGCGCATATTACCCAGAGACATAGCACATGTTCAAATTTTTCTTTATGAAATCAAATCTTTCAACAGATAAGGGTTTAGTAAATATATCAGCCCATTGATGATCAGTATCAATGAATTGGATATCTAAAATTCCTTTTTGAACATAGTCTCTTATGAAATGATGTTTAATCTCAATATGCTTTGCTCTTGAATGCAGAATTGGATTTTTAGACAAACATATAGCTGCTGTATTATCACAATAAATTGGGATATGGTTTTCAGTTATTTGATAGTCCTCAAGCTGATGTTTCATCCAGAGTAGCTGTGTACAACAACTAGCAGCTGAGATGTATTCTGCTTCTGCTGTAGACAGAGCAATGGTTGCCTGCCTCTTGCTAGCCCAGGATATCAGATTCTCTCCCAAGAATTGACAATTGACACTGGTAGATTTTCTTTCAATCCTGTCTCCAGCATAATCAGCATCACAGAATCCAACTAGCTTGTAGTCAGAGGATTTCTTGTAAAGAAGTCCAAGATTAGTAGTTCCTTTCAGATATCTAAAGATTCTCTTAACCGCAGTTAAGTGAGACTCTCTAGGATCTGATTGAAACCTTGCACACAAACATACACTGTACAAAATATCTGGTCTGGATGCAGTTAGGTATAACAAAGAACCAACCATACCTCTATACAGCTTCTGGTCAACTTTGGTTCCTTGATCTTCTTTGCTCAGAGTGCAGGTTGGATGCATTGGAGTATTCATTTCTTTGCAGTCCTCAAGATTTAACTTCTTCAAAAGCTCTTTCATATACTTGGACTGATGAACGTAGACTCCATCTTTGCATTGGTTGATTTGAATTCCAAGAAAGAACTTCAATTCTCCCATCATGCTCATTTCAAATTCATCCTGCATTACTTTTGAAAACTCTTTGCAAAGTGAACTATTTGTAGAACCAAAGATAATATCATCAACATAAATCTGAACTACAAGAATGTCTTTCTTTAGAGTCTTTCTGAATAGAGTAGTGTCAACTTGTCCTCGTTCAAAGTTGTTTTGAATCAAGAAATTACTCAGTCTTTCATACCAAGCTCTGGGAGCTTGATTCAAGCCATAGAGTGATTTCTTTAATTTATAAACATGCTTTGGATGCTTTAAATCTTCAAAGCCAGGAGGTTGTTTGACATATACTTCTTCAGAAATGACACCATTAAGAAATGCACTCTTAACGTCCATTTGATACAAAGTTATGTTGTGATTTACTGCATAGGAAAGAAGTAACCTGATTGCTTCCAATCTTGCAACTGGAGCAAAAGTTTCTGTGTATCAATGCCTTCTTGCTGACTGAAGCCTTGTGCAACAAGTCTGGCCTTGTTTCTGATTACTTCTCCTTGTTCACTAAGCTTATTTCTGAACACCCACTTGGTTCCAATGATGTTCTTGTGATTAGGCTTAGCTACTAGATCCCATACTTCATTCCTTTTGAATTGATTCAGTTCTTCTTGCATTGCCAGAATCCATCCTTCATCTCCAAGAGCTTCTTCAACAGAAGTTGGTTCAATAACAGATAATAATCCTAAAGCAGACTCTTCTTGTCTGAAATGCGATCTTGTTCTCATAGGACTTTCTTTATTGCCAATTATCTGATCTTCTGGATGTGAAGACTTGTATTTGAAAGATTGTTTGGATTGACTAGCTTGCAGAGAACCATCTTGAGCTTCATCAGAAGCTTCTTCATAAGGAACTTCAGGGGTTGTTCCAGCTTCTGAAGTATCTTCAGATTCTGGAATCTGATCAGATTCTGAGTTATCATCAGAATCTTGAGATTTTTCATGACTTTCATCTTGCACTGGAGTTTCACTTCCAGGCTCTTTGTCATCGAATCTTACATGCATAGATTCTTCCACACATTGTGTTTCTGAATTATACAGCCTGTATGCCTTAGAGCGTTCAGAGTAACCTAAAAAGATTCCCTTTTGAGCTTTGGCATCAAATTTCTTTAGGTAGACTTTGTTGTTCAGGACATAACATGTACATCCGAACTGATGAAAATAAGATATGTTGGGTTTTCTTCCTTTAAAGAGTTCATAAGTTGTTTTGTTCAACAGAGGTCTAATATAGATTCTGTTATGAACATAACAAGCTGTGTTTACTGCTTCTGCCCAAAAATGCTTAGCCAGATTGTTCTCATGGATCATGGTTCTAGCCATCTCTTGTAAGGTTCTGTTCTTTCTCTCTACAACTCCATTTTGTTGTGGAGTTCTAGGTGCAGAGAATTCATGAATAATTCCATGTTTTTCACAGAAAACCTCAAACGGTTCATTTTCAAATTCTCCTCCATGATCACTTCTGACTTTCAAGATTTTCATTTCCTTCTCTGATTGAATTTGGATGCAGAATTTACTAAACATAGAATATGAATCATCTTTAGTTTTCAGAAATTTAACCCAACACCATCTGCTGTAGTCATCAACAATAACTAGTCCATATTTACTTCCATATAAGGATGCATTGTTAAATGGTCCAAATAAGTCAATATGAAGTAATTCCAAGGGTCTGGAAATTGAAACAATTTCTTTCGGCTTGAAGGGACTCTTGACAATTTTCCCTTTCTGACATGCCCCGCAAAGAGCATCTGAGTGATAGTCAATGTTTGGTAGGCCTTTGACAAGTTGTAACTTGCTAATTTTAGAGATTAATCTCCAGTTAGCATGTCCCAAACGTCTATGCCACATCCACTTCTTATCACCCATTGACAGAAGGCACATTACCTTCTGATCAGTCAGTTCTGAGAATTTTATCTTGTATACATTGTTTCTTCGTTTTCCCTTGAAGACTATGGACTGATCATCCTTGTTAACCACTGTGCAGTTGTTCTTATTAAACAATACATCATAACCACTGTCACATAATTGACTTATGCTTAGTAAGTTATGCTTAAGCCCATCAACCAACCACACATTACTGATTGAGATCAGAGAGTTACCAATGGTTCCAATACCAATGATTTTGCCAGTCTAGTTTCCTCCAAATCCCACAGTTCCTCCCTCTTTCATGGTTAGGTTTAGGAACATAGACCTTTCTCCCGTCATGTGACGCGAGCACCCACTGTCTAGGTACCAAGCCTTGTGCTTTCTTAGTCCTTTTAGACATACCTGCAGCATCAATAATATCAGACTTAGGTACCCATATTCTTATGGGTCCTTTTTGGTTAGTCTTAGAACCATTGAACTCTTTTCGCAAGTTATGTCTTGAAATCCTTGGCAATGTTTTCTCCCATACCTTAGGGTTAGAACCGTTTGGTTTAGGTTTCAACTTGCCTTTCACAGTTTCTCTCCTTTGAAACTTAGACTTTGGTTTTTCAGACTCTGGCTTTTTCAGAGTCTGTTTATCAGACTTTGAATATTTCAGAGTCTGAGACTTTAAAGCTTTGGGTTCAAAGTTTTTCAGACCCTTTAACTTAACATTCTGAAGTTTTGACTTAGTCAGAAACTTAGAAGTAGAAGTTGTAGGTTCTGAATGAGTCTCTGTGTTGACTTCATCAGACTCTTTTACAAAATGATTTTTCAACGCCTCTCTGGCTCCATCAGGACCAGATTTCAGAGTCATTTCATTTGAGTTTCCTCCAATGAATCCAAGACCCTGTCCTCTGTTCTGATACGTGCTATAGATCATGGATGCAACCCTTGATCTGTCAATTCCAGTAGCAATAAATTCTTGCAGAGCAACATCTTGCTCACTTAAGTATTTACAGCTACACTTCTTGATCAATAAAGAGATATTTTCTTCTTTTAAATCTTCTAATTCCAAAAGAGTTGAATTATGTCTTTTTGACAGCTTATCAAGCTGTTGTTTGACTTTCTTCAACTCAGTGGTCTTAGTTTTAAAATGACCAAGAAGCTCATTGACAGATTCTATAAGTTCAGATCTTGTGAGTTCAGAATATACCTCTGTTTCATTTTCAGAGTCTGTATCTGATTCTGCCTCAGGTGTCTCTTTAACAGATTCGGTTGTAGCCATTAGTCCAACAACTACATTGGCTTCACCATCAGCATCATCATCTTCAGATCCTGACTCATTATCAAGATCTTCCCAGGTGGCCATCAGACTTTTCTTGATCTGCTTCTTAAACTTGCTTGACTTGAAGGTTGGCCTTTTTGACTTGGTTTTCTCCTTCTGCAGTTCTGGACACTCAGCAATAAAATGTCCAGTTTTCTTGCAGTTGAAGCAACCTTTCTGATCCTCCTTTTTGAATCCCTTCCCACTGCTCTTGCTCAGAAATCTCTTGTTCTTCTTAGCAAGGTACTGCATTCTGCTTGAAAGCATAGCCATTTCCTTTGCTACATCAGGATCCTCCTCTGAGCTTTCAGAAGCTGAAGACTCATTTTCAGATTCTTCAACCTTGAGAGCCTTTGAAGACCTTCCTTTTGATTTTAAAGCAATGGTTTTGGATTTTCTTGCAGAATCATGTTCATTTAGACTTAACTCATGAACCTTGAGTGAGCTTACAAGATCTTCAACACTTAAAGTGTTTAAATCTTTAGCCTCCTCAATTGCAGTGACCTTTGGTCTCCATCTAGAGGGTAAGCTCCTTAAAATCTTGCTAACATGATCAGAAGCTATGTAACTCTTCTTCAGTATCTGAAGACCAGATACTAGAGTTTGAAATCTTGAGTACATCTGCTCAATACTTTCATCCTCTTTCATCTTAAATAGTTCATATTGATGAACTAATAGAAGAGCTTTAGCTTCCCTGACCTTTTTGCTTCCTTCGTAGTTAGCACAGAGAGAAGCAAACATGGCTCTAGCAGTAGATTTGTCACTCATCTTCATGTATTCCGTTTTAAGGATAGCAGTGACAAGAGCCCCTCTGATGATATGATGTTTCTTATAGATTTTCTTTTGAGCAGCAGTGTGAAGTTTGCGGTCAATGGCAGCACCTCCGTCATCAAGTTGTAAGTCACCAACACCATCTTCAAGTATGTCCCAGAGTTCTTCATCAAGACCCATGACATAACTATAGAAGTTGGTTTTCCACCAAGAAAATTCTTCAGGATCACCATTGAACTTAGGAATTTTTCCATAATCAGCCTTTCTACTGCTGTTATTGGATCCATATTCATATGGTATAGCAGCACCAGAAGAAGACGGTTCACTGGAAGACATGTTTTTCTCTGGATCTTTTCTGTTACACGGTTAAGTGCTAAGACAACAGAGCCGGAGCTCTGATACCAACTGAAGGTGAGAAAAACACAAGAAGGGGGGGGGGGGGGGGGTTGAATTGTGTTTTCTTTTCGCAACTCTTGAAGAGTGAGAATCTAATTCCTTTAAACTCAGAGTCTGAATGAGATCAGAGTCTGATAGGAGATTAGGTTCTGATTGCAGCGGAATAATCAAGAGATAAAGAGAGAACAGAGAACACAAGCAATTATACAGGTTCCTTCCACAAACCGGAAGTAGTCCTGTCCCCCTTGTACTTCCAAGGAGAGTTCACTAAAATGTAATATCAAATTACAAGTTGCTCAAACACACAGTATGAGACTTCCTTGCTCAAGCACACAGGCGAGAGACTTCCTTGCTCAAAGACACAACTAAGAGACTTCTTATGCTCAAGGATGCAGCCAAGAGACTTCCTTTGCTCAAGGACGCAGCCAAGAGACTTCCTTTGCTCAAGCACAAAAGCAAGAGACTTTTACACAATTACAGAAAATTGAATACAGTTGAAACACTTGATAACAATCAAAATGTGTTTCAATTACAACAAAGACAGACTCTGTTTTACACAAAAGACAGACTCTGTTTTTCTGTGAAACTTAGAGATTCTAGAATGCTCAGTTTGAAAGAATCTAAGTTAATGATGTGCTTTTGTTAAGACTCAGTTGAATACGAAAGCAGCGCAATGCAGTTTTTCTAAGTTGTAGAGTCCAACACTACTTCAAGTCTTCTATCCTTTATATAGGCGTAGGAAAGAGACGTTGAGTCATCCAGCGCATCAGGATGATTTCTGAAGCTTGATCAATGACTGTTGATCTGTTGCTTGATTTGGTAATAGTCCTTCAATAGCATCATTTGAATTCCATTCCCTTTGAGGATTAATACCGGTAGACACAGTTGCCAAACTGTACGAGGTAGTGGAGTAGTGGAAACAGAGTTCGTACAACGTACTCTGTACTAGCCTGCAATCTTTGTCTTTGTGCTTCCCACGCTCAAAGTTGACTTAGAAGCTAGCCGTTACTCCATTAGAGTTTCTTTGTGCATAGCAATGCAGTAGTGATCACTGTTAGCAGATCATCAAATTTGAGGCTTCAGACTCACTGTAGTACTAAGCTTCTGATAATCTTCAGACTCTCTTGGTTCTCAGATTCTGATGGTCTTCAGACTCTGATACAGTCTTCAGACTCTCTTCAGCACAGTCTTCAGACTCTCTTCAGCACAGTCTTCAGACTCTCTTCAGCACAGTCTTCAGACTTTCTTCAGTACAGTCTTCAGACTCTCTTCAGTACAGAATCACAAGCAACAAGCTTCTTATGGATTTATTGCTCTTTAACATTGTTCAAACAGAATGCTTTCTAAGATACAAATCTTAATTGATATCCTGCATACTTAAACAATTATTAGCAATATCCAATTGACAACTTTTTAATACCTTGTTATCATCAAAACTCAAAACGTGGTATTGCTGAACACCTTTGTTCCAACAGTTATACTTAGAAGTATCCCCCATGCTTGAGTTGGACATTTTCCTCAATGTTATAACATGATAAAGGAATAAAGAAGGGGGTTAAGAAAGTTCACAGTTTGTCCTCAAGAAGATTGCCATTGTTTGTTCTTTGCTTCTTTAGTGTTTACAAGTTGCCTTGTATACCTTACTTTGATGAGCTCCAAAGGTTGAAGATGAATTTTTGTGGGTTTGGTTAATATTTTTGTATCTTTGGTTGGGGTAATTAGGTGGTGGATTTTGGTTAGGTGTATGTATAAGTGGCGAGGTTTATGTTAGTGGATTTATGAATGGTTTTGATGTCGTTTTGTGATGGTTATGGATTAGAAGAAGGTTTTGGGTGTTTTGGATGGTTTGGTTAAGGATACGAATTCTGCTATTCTCCCAACAAATTTTGCTAGCTCCCAACTGATCTCTCAAAAATGCACATGCGTGTGTTAAGTCACGTTGCGTGAGTAACTCACGCTGCCTTGAAAAAAAAATCGATAAACCCAATTCAAGAGGAAGAGGTATCAATAGAGGAATTTAAGAAATAGAAACAATTCAATTGCAAATCTGAACTCATTAGAAGCATATATTCCTGAAATTAATTCCCCAATAGTCAATTCCACTGCCGACACAATTAATTGTTGTAATTAAAGTAGGGTTTAAATTCCATAGAGTTTAATGTCTTGTGTGCTTTTCTTTTTTCAATCATAAAAACTTTGTCTGCTTGTCTGCATATTATGGTGTCTCAATCGAAGCAAGGAGTAATATGAAAGAATGAAAACATTACAGGAGATGAGGGAAAATGTTTCTGTCGTTAAACAATGCTCTGTTTTTAAAGATTGAAAAGCGTGAGTTAACTCATGTAGAAGGTTATAAGCTTCGTGAGTTAAGTTACACTACGTGAGTTAAGTCACATAGATTTAACACTAGCATGAGTTAACTCATGCAGGGGTATTTTTGAAATTTTAGTTGGAAGCGAGCAATTTATGTTGGGTAAAGAGCAGAATTCTAAGGATACGATGACCTTTTTTGGGCTTTGGGGATATTAAGGAAGTGTTAAAACTGTGTTAAACAGTATGCGGCACCATAAACCTTTGAATGCTGCTCTCCTCCCTGCACAAAACACTCGCACCCTGCATGCTTTCCAATTTTACCTCTGCGCATGTTAAGTAGCGCAGCGCAAGTTAAGTAACGCTGCGCAACTTAACTCACGCATCACGAGTTAAGTTGCACAGAGTTACTGTTTTCGTACAAAACCCATCAGTCCATACTCCAAGCACCATTTTTTTTCCCTCCACCTTCAAAAACCCAAAAAGTGAGATTTTTGAGGTCAAAATCCTCATCCTAAATCATTGCAAATCGTCAAGAAGCAAGTTTCTACGCTCACCAAGCACCAAGTATCAGGTATTGTATCATCAAAACTCATCTCATTTTGCTGGTTTTTGTGCTTGGTTCGTCTGGTTTCGTAGGCAATAGGGCAAGGTGCGCAAGTTAACTTGCGCAGGTGTTAGATGATGCGTGACTTAAGTCACGCAGGTGTTAATGTGTTGCATGACTTAAGTCACGCGCTTTCTTTTGATAACAATTGAACATAGGCTTAGTTGTGTGCCACTGTATAGTCTTGTTTTTAGAATTTTTTGTGCCACTTTTGTTCTTGGTTAGCTTGTTCCACAAGTAATTTATTTATTCTCACTTTGTAAATTATTTTATTCAATAGATATATAGGGAGATGGTTGACAATGTCACGGGTGATGACGTCGAACCGAAACCGGCCAAAAATGAAGCTTTCGGCGATGCTTCCGGCAAAGGTTCCGGCGATGTCAAACTGACCATTAATGTGAAACCGTTTAAAGTCAAAATTCCATTTCAAGCTCGCATTGGTAAAATTGAAGAACCTAAACCGGTACCTATCGGTGTTGTTTGCGAAGCTCGCGAAACCGCCTCATTTTTTTACAACAAATGAAAGATGGAGAGAGCGAGAAGAGTTACTTGCTTGGGTTCATCGACAAGGGGTAAGGGCCGAATTTAGTGTTTGTATAGATAAATCCGTTTTGAAAAGGCCGTACTTGACGATGCAATGTGAAAGGAGTAGGATATACAAGCCACCTAAGACGATGAAGAAACCGAACCTTGAAGGCATCGGCTCAAGGAAATGTAATTGTCCATTTAGGTTCAAAGGTTTCTTTGATAAAGAGACAAATGATTGGTGTCTTGCAATGCTTTGTGGAATGCATAACCATGACTTGGATGAGAAGTTAAAGGGGCACCTTATTGTGGGAAGGCTTAGTGCGGAGGAGAAGAAAAAAGTTATTGACACGACAAAGAGCTTGACGGTGCCTCGAAATATCCTCACCAATTTGAAGCAAAATAATAAAGAAAGTGACACAACTATCAAGCAAGTGTACAATGTGCGAACAAGATGGCGAAACGGGAAAAGAGGTAACATGACGGAGTTGCAATTCTTGATTTTGAAGTTGGTGGAGCATAAATATGACTATTACACAAGATGCAATAGTGAGGAAAGCACTCTTGAAGACATATTTTTTGCTCATCCGGAGTCAATTAAATTGCTCAACACCTTTTCGACCGTTTTGGTCATGGGCTCCACTTACAAACCAACAACTATCGAACGCCGTTGTTTGAGATAGTTGGTTGCACCTCTACAAAAATGACGTATTCCGTTGGTTTCGCCTTCCTTCACTTTGAAGTAGAGGACAACTTTGCTTGGGCACTTACGATGTTGAAAGGTCTTTTGTCGTCGGCAGAGATGGTGCTTTGATGAATGTCGTCGGCACAATTTTCCCTAAAACATACACCATGCTTTGTTATTTTCATATTGGGAAGAATGTAAGGGCTAAGTGCATCACGGATTGTAGAGTTCACCCAAAGCCTCCTAAGGGTGCAAAAGTTGACAAGAAAGACTTGAAGAAGAGCAAGGTGAAGAATAGAGAAGTTGTTGAGAAAGTCGCGATCGCTTGGAGAAAGTTGGTCGAATCTCCTACGGAGGAATCATATGCAAGTAATTTATTGAAGTTCAAAGAGGTACGCATGCCATTTCCGGAATTCATAAAATATGTTGAAGAAATGGTTTTGAACCTTCAGGAAAAATTTGCGAGGGCATGGATGGATAAAGTCTTGCATCTAGGGTGTAGAACCACCAACTTTGTTGAATCGGCTCATGGAGTGTTGAAACAATATTTGAGGAGTAGCGTGGGTGATTTGGCATCATGTTGAGATGAAATAGACAAGATGTTGGTCGTGCAATTTGGTGAGATACAAGGAAGTTTTGGGAGGAACAAAACAGTCTTTGAACATAAATACAAAAAAAATCAAGATGATGAGAGAGTTGGAGGGTTATGTATCTAGACGCGCATTGAAATTTATCTATGATGAATTGCAACGCTCCAAGACATTCGGCTTTGAGAAGGAAGATTGTGGTTGTGTGCAAGCGACATCGTACGGGTTACCTTGTGCGTGTATTATTGCCATGAGGTGCAAGCAAAAATTGCCTTTTGTCTTTGATGATATATACCCTCATTGAAGAAGGTTAAGTGTACAAGGAGAAGAGATTGATGAATATTTCTCCGTGGTGGAAGAGTGGAAAGGCATTCAAGAACGTCTCAAGACAAGCCCTTACAATATGAAACTCCACATCAAAGAGCTGATGCGTCAAATAGCCTTTCCGAAAACCACAAATATGTGTCCACCTTCAACAAAAACGGTAACCAAGGGAGCACCTAAAAGGAAGAGGACTACACTCAAAGTGTCATCAACGGGTCGAATCCCCTCTAGATGGGAGACTATTGATTCTCAAAATCCCGATAGTCAACCTTCACAACCCAAGAGGTCACTTCCAAAGAGAAAAGATGCACACCTTGACACTTACTCGCGCTCACAAGCTTCATCCTCTACTTCAAAACCGCTTCGGAGCATCCCTTACATTTCACAAATTCCAAATCTCTTGAGACCTTTTGTTGAAGACATTGTGAATGTTAAAGGAGTTGATCATTGTGGATTCCGGGTCATAGCTAGACACTTGGGGATGGATGAGGAAGATCATGTATTGATTCGTCATCAACTTATTCATGAGTTGAGAACTCATAAGAGTGACTACATGCCGATATATGATACAGAGGAGTGTTATAACAAAATCTTGAATGATTTACACCCTCCAAAATGTACAATTGGTATTGCGCCGGTAGATAAGTGGTTGACCACTCCGGATATGGGTCACATTATTGCTACTTGCTACAATAGAGCCGTTGTTCTATTGACTTTGCCCGAAAGAGGTGGTGTATGTGAGACATATTTCCCAATCCGAAGTGATTCACCACTTAATCCACATGCCAACATCATGTGTCTTTGTTTTATTCCCGACCACTATCTTCATGTTATTTTGAAGGAAGGGTGTCTGTTACCACCGAGTTGTACAGAGTGGATGTCCAACAAGATTGGTGAGGCGGAGAAATGACATTTTGAGTTTTTGGATAGACAAGATGCCTTCAATGAGCTCATGTCCAAGGAGCCGAAGCCGCCAAAGAAACCAACAAATGAGCACAATCTAATATTTTGTGATAATACTCCCACTCCGCAAAAAAAGGAACAAGAGTTTGAAGCGATGGAAGCCATTGAAGTAAAGGAAAATCTAGGAATGTCACTAGAATTCTTAGATAGGTTATAGGTTATGACACTTTTAGGTCAGTCGGTGTTCGTCCTATTTTTTGGTGGTATTACACCCCGACGTATTTTTGGATGACCGGTTATGTACTTTGGATATTCGTGGCCAATATGTAACTAATATTATATATTAAATGAAATGAATTATTTTTTTATGGCCGGTTATGTCACACCAATTATTGCTCGCATTTACTTTGTCACTAATTATTCAACTATTTATATTTTTTGAAGTGAAACATGTATGAAGATGCACAAGATCCAGTTAAACTTCATGTCCGTTATGTAGATGTGCAAATGAAGGCTAGGTTCTTTGTAAATCTCACCGACAAGTTGGACGAGTTGAAGACAAAACTTGACAACTTCTTTATCCATATTGGTTCAAATCATAGAACATAAGATGTAATTTTAAATGCGCCAGGCGTGGACTTGGGGGAGGATAAGGAAGATGACTTTTCGAAGATGGTGTATTTTCCACAATGTGTCGAAGATGATAGCGACGTCGCTAACATGTTTAACGTAATCGTTGAAGATAACGTTGTTCATCTTTATGTCCGATCCGTTGAAGTGTAATATTTATTAACGTGTAATATCGTAATTTGTTCGAATTTGTGTCCGTATTATTGAATTTTAATGAATTTGTGTTTATGTAATTTAACGATGAATTTCGATAATTTTAACCGTTTATGTGAGATTATGTGATTTTCAAGATTTATGGACAAATTGGTGTAATTTGGATCGTTTACGTGTCATTAAGTGTGTTTAAGTGATTACGGGTCATTACCGGCGAATTTGTGAAATTTGGACCGTTTGGATCGTTACGTGTGATTATGTGATTGTGATAAAAACGATGTTTTTGTGTAATTTTGATGGATTATGTCATATTATCCGATAATCTTGTTAAACTGACGTAATTTGGTTCAATTATGAGTGTGAAAAAATTACGGGTCATTAATGACATTCATTGCATTGAATGCATACTAGTACAACAATTAATGTTGTACTGATATATGAGTACTGCGTGAGTTAACTGACGCAGATGCGTGAGTTAACTCGCGCAATGTTATCACTTGCGCTAGTTAACTCACGCAACGCAAGTTAACTAGCGCACAGTTTTACACTTGCGTTAGTTAACTAGCACAGGGGTAAAATAGGCATGGATGTAGGGTGAGAGTGTTTTGTGTACGGGGAGAGCAGTATTCTATACCTTTTTGGTGTTTTGGGTTGGAATTAGGAATTAATAATATTTAGCTGCTATCCTTTTCTTTTTGTCAAGTAGCCTAGTGGCTAGAGCTCGTACAATTAAATGTGCAGAAGTGGGGTGTCTGGGGTTCGAACCCCGACCCCTACATATAATATGCAATATCCCTACCAACTAAGTTAAACTACTATCTTTTAAGTACTATTTTTTAAGAACTCGTATGTAACACACTTTTACATAAGAGAAAGTCATAATGTGTGTTTAGAAGTTTGACAAAATGACGACGATACCGTAGTGATTTTGTTGAAGTTAAATTTTTTTAATCAAAATCATAGTGACATATATATTTTAGCCGTACTCACATTCAATCCAAACATGCACAAATTAAGTTGATAAATAATACATAATACATTTTCTTCAAACGAAAAAACCATTTATTTCTAAACATAGGAACCAAAAACGAGCTGCTTGACATGACATAGAAATAAAAACATATTGACTTCCGAGTGGAGATGCTACTTTAGTCGGCAGAGCTCCATGTCATGTCATTCTTAAAGATCCAGTGACACACTTCAATCTGACCAGGGGCAGACCCAAGAGCCATGAATGCACCATGGGTGGAGCTCCAAGCAGTTGTATCTAAGTGGCAAATAGCAACACCATGATTAATCTTTGCCTTAGAAACTGGATCCAAAAGATCCGCTTCATAGACATGAACATTTGGAACCGAGTGACAATAGTACAACAAATAAGGAAACAAGCTCTGGTGACACGACACAGATTTAGTAACTTTCCCACCATTTATCCCCTTAACTTTACCCACCATGACATCCTTGCCTGCCCCATTTACATTCTCAATCGACCTAACAGTAACACTACCACCCAAAACAGAAGTTGCAAAGTCAATCATATCCTCAAGAGAACCCACACAACGCTTTGTCTCACCCACACTCGGTGCCCTCTCGCACTCACTCAACGCATCCACCATCATCTTATTCATCGAAGAATTCTCAGACACCTTAAAAACCTGCTTCATCTCATTCAACTTAGAAGACGCAAATGGCAATTTAGTCAAAATGGAACGAGGCAAAAATGACCTTGGCGGTAATTTATCCCTTATATCCGGCATAGGCATAACCGTCCCTTCTATCAACATTTTCTCCCGGAAAAACTTACCGGGTTGAACCAAGTTTTTAGCCAAACTACCACTATCACCAAGAGAGTTAGTTGAAGTAGTAGTTTTATTATAACTTGCAAAAGAAATACCTTTCTTGTCATAATCCTTAAACGTATTATTGTTCCCATTATAAACTTTAAACGAAACCTTATGATCGAAATCAGCACCTTTAGCATAGCCTTTGAAAGTTTCACTTCCTGGAGATTTTGGATAACCTGGTTTATGACCATAGTTGTTGAAATCCACCTTGACCCCGAGTTTCGAACTTTCACCATAAGAAGTGAATGTATCATCACCAGAACCAGCTTCATCTCTGTAATTGGTGAATTTCTCTTGAGCAGCAGTACTTCCTTTACCATAGTTCTTGAAAGTATTCTCAGGTTTGTTCAAGTGCTTACTATAGCTTATGAAAGCATCTACAGAGCTTGTGCTTTTTTCTGAATATCCAGAGAAATCAGACTTGAAGACGTTAGCATTTTTCGCATACTCAGTGAAACCGTTAACTGCGTGAATAGAGTCTTTGCCGTAACTTGCAAAACTCTGGTTACCGGAGTTACCACCATCGCTGTAGCTTACGAATGATTGTTGTCTTCCGGACACGGAGGCTGTGTAGGTGGTGAATTTTAGGTTAGGAACGTTGCTTTCTTCAGAGTAGGTTTTGAATTCACCGGATCCACCCGCGGAGTTAGTGCCGTAGTTGTTGAAGGTTTGCACACCCTCATTGTTGTTTATGGCATAGGTTTTGAAACTGTCATTGTGGCCGGTGGAGCTTTTGCTGTATCTTGCGAATTCGTTGTGTTTTTCGTTGTATAAACCTTTGGAGTAATTCGTGAAGGAATCGATTCCATCGACTTTGTGAGTTCCATAGGTGGTGAAATTCTCACCAAGGCTGTAGAAGGTGAAATCCTGGTCAGTTTCGTAGACAGCGAAATGTGAGGGGTCGAAAGGATGTCGTTTTGTGAGTTCCGGGAAGCAGAAGAGGTGGGCAGCTGAGCAGAATTCCGGCAGCTTTGTGGAGAGTGTGTTGGCAGCCGCGTGTTTTGTGAATGTCGCTGCTTCGGTGGCGCTGAGTGGTGAGGCCTTAGAGAGGATGAAAGATGGTTTTGGTAAGTTGTTTTTGATCACTCTATCCCAGTAACGAATTGCAAAAGCTTTTGGAGTGAATGGATTTTGGTTCTTCACTTTTTCATGATTTATTGCTAGACCAACCTGCATTATTCATAAACATAAAAAATTAGAATAATAATAAAAGACACATCATGTTTAGTGTAAGACGCTAAGATTCGTAATCTATGAAGTACGGACACTCCTCGGATTAGGCGTGTTACGGTGTCGGAGACGTGTCGGGCACGTGTCGTGTCCGACATCGACACGACACTGATACTTGTAATTACACGGAATTATGTGATTTTTTTCAAATTATTAGCTGTGTCGGCGTGTCAGTGTCTGTGTCCGGTGTCCATGTGTGTATCCGTGCTCCAGTAGTATTCATGCAACAATTAATTATTGGACAACAAGATAGTGATGAAATGAAGAAGAAAAAAAAACTTACAGTGAGTATGGAGAGAAGGATGAAGAGGGTTTGAACAATGTGACTAAGTTGTTTCTGCATTTTCTCCATGAATTATGTGAATATTATGTTATATTTCTTCAATGGTTTCTATAGAGATAACATTGAGAAAGAGTGAAGGATAAGGTGGAAAGTGTGGAGAGTGTAGTGAGTTTCTGTGTTGGTGTAAGCAATAATTTATAGAATTATAGTTATCTTGTAACTGAGATTTTTGATAGATCTTGTCATGGATAATTTTAGCATTAACACACTGTAGTATATAATGGATCCAATGTTTATGTTTTGATATTTTTGGGTAGTTTACAAGTTTGTACGAACACTTTGTAGAGTATTGGTTTGGCTAAATGTCCAAAAATACGAGGTTTTGGGTTCAACAAATCAACTTACTTGCATACTAACAAATCTTTCCAAAATAATTTGATGCGACTTGAATGAAAGTAATGGTTTTTGTTTTAATCTTAACTTGATCATTAACTAACTATAAGAGAGAATGGAGAGGGAAATAGTGTACAGCAAATACTCAATGACCAAATTGTGGCTTATATGCAATCAAGCCCCACACGACTGTGCACTGAAAATGACTTGCAATGAAACGTTTATTGGATGTTGAAATTAGAGTATGGAAGTTTTATAGGGTGGTTAAAAAAACATGTAGATTACAATTATGTCCTGTATATAGATTTAGATATATATATCTAAGCATGTGTTTGTCTTAGCGGTAGTTTGGACGCATCCGCGCGTTGAGTGAAATGCTTGAATGTCTAGCTTCAACAAATCACAATAAAAAAGCTTTCGGACGTGAGAAATAAGGTTTGGATGCGGAATCAATCAGACCAATGTGTTAAACCAATGTGTTAAAGACGTGCTGACATAGTTTGACGAGTATACAATTTCAAATATACATTTTTCGTATGAAAAGGGCCATTTAGCCTTGGGTATTTTTTTGGCGCCCTAAAATTGACAACTCCACTCAAAATACTCCATATAATATGACATTCTTGTTGACACGCCATAATGTCGTTAGACACGACACATCACCTCAAACCGATCAATTTGAGGGAGGGAGCGATTTGAATGACATTAGACAATTTGAGAGAGCATTTTATTGTTTCGTAAATTTGAGGTCCTAATTTGACAAACACGAATGATTTCAAAACCTAAAATGGTGGCTTACTCAATTGTTGTAATGGGATTGATACTTCAATATCTTTTAGGACATTCACTTTGATGAATCTTACATTGAAGAAATAATAATAATGTCCCAAGCAGCAGCACAGTGAGTAGGTGAGAGACATTGAAGGAACACTAGTAATTAGGAGATTCAGAATTTAAACTAAGCGGGTGTTTGGATTGGCATCACTTTTACCCAAACCCACGTTTAAAGTCACGTTAACATAGAAACTGGGTATTATAGCTTCATGCTTTTAGCGTTTGAGGTGCATTGGGACACGAGAATACTCTGAAAATCGCGTTTCCAAACAATCTATAAGTGTCATTCAAAACAAAAAAAAAATCTATAAGTAAACTAACATACTAATCCATTAATTTATTAACAATAATAACATTTATTCATCCAAAATAATTTGCTGCAACTTGCATGTAAGAATTGGGTTTCTCATGATGAACATTAACTCAGAAAAGCATGGAAACAAATAATGTACACAAATACTCAATGTCTGAATGAACCACATGGTGTCTTACCAGCAATCAAGTCCCACACCACTGTGCACTGAAAATGACTAGCAATAACACATTTATTGGATGGTGGAATTAGAGTATTGAAGTTTTATAGGGTAATTAAAAAAGCATGTAAATTACAACTGTGTCCTTTATATAAATGTGGGTATATATCTAAATTGTGTTAAACATGCCGACAGTTTGATGAGTATACATAGTTTGAAAATGATGTTGGAAAGGAAATAACATATTTTATATATATATATATATATATATATATATGAAGAGAAGATATTTCTACAATTATTTGTTGACAACTTTTGAGCTAATCTTTATTTTCTCTTTTTTATTGGTAAAATAAAATAGAGACAAAAAAAGAAAGAGAGAAAGTTTTTAAAAAACTGTCGTTGTTCAAGTATCATTCTCATATGTAAAATATAGTATTACTATACATAATTCAAAATAGGTGTACAGTTAACTTGTATATCATTAATACAAATAAGCAATTTAATTCGTTAGAAATAAAGTGTTAAACAGAACTTTTGAGAGTTTATAACTTTTTGTAGAATTTAAAATGATTATTGTCCTATACTTTGCAACACTTACCAAATAAGGATCACTCTTTTGAAACACTTACCAAATATTTCATCATGAAGATAGTTGTCGGTCATTCAAACTCAATCAACAGATAATGGTTAATTTGATAGTGAATCAAATGGAAACAGATAATGAATCAAATGGTGGCCTCTAAGCTCATGGAGCAATCAAGTCCCACATCCAACACTGAAAGTGACCTGCAATGATGGTTAATTTGATGGTCAAATTAGAATATTTAAGTCTTTGTGTGTTACCAATTTTACCATTAAACTTTTTGAAAAATTATATTTAAACAATTATTTTGCGACAACTTTTGAATAACTCTCTCTTATAAAAAGAGAAAGATAAGGTTATCACAGAACTTATTTGTTCAAATATCCTTACTCAGGTTTTTTTACTCTGAAGTGAAGTGAGTTGGGAATCAAGAACCAAGTATTCCAGAGTTGAAGGATTATCAACAATTTCATCTAGCAATGAAGTGTTCTTGATAAAAAATCAACATACTTGTGAATTTGGGATTTCCTCATAACAAGATAACCGTTCAGGGTGTCTTCTTGATAAAAAATCAACATAGAATGCTCTTGATCAAAGTATATGGGGTTTTATTATGAGGAATTACAACATCATTGGAAGCCATCAGTTTTTTAGTATAAGGTTGCATATCAACAATCTCATTATAAGGAAGCAGAACATTATGAACCAACGAGGCTAACATTGCTTGAATTCTCCCCTTTCTCAACAAACACATTAACAAAGGAGAGTGTTATTGGGATTTGGGAGTGTGCTGCTCCTCGAAATCTCAAGTTCGATTCTCTCTGATGGCAATTTAGGTTGGTTAATTTAAGTTCTTAGAAAGAAAAGAAGAAAAGAAAAGGAGTGTTATACAAAATCTTTATCCTTGTTCTTAAAACTGTCCTTAGTTTTAAGAAGCTTAGAATCCTTTATGGAATTGTTTAGATTTACCAAAAACTGTCGAAGTAATAAAATAAGTTGGTATCCACGAAGACTGTGTTAATCTTAATTTGGAAATAAAGTAAATATTTAGGATGTATATATTATTTTGTAAAATATAGGTAGTAGATTTGATTTGATTGCATAAAATTAAATAACATAAAATAAAGATTCTGTTAGAAAATATAGATTCCGTTAGCAAATATAGATTCAGTTAGAAAATATAGATTTGGTTAGAAAATATGAAGAGAGATGAGATCAGGTCTTTCGAATCATCTAAGTTCCCCTAATTGGTATACTGCACCTTGAATGATTTTCTAGTCCCACGATAGTTAACAAAATAGCCCTAATCAATCCCTTGACTTAGGACCATCTTCTCTAACTACAGCCCTTAATTCCTTAGGTGGTCTAATAATCGTCGAAGGTTTTAAGAACGTTAACCTAATATCACTAACAAACGATTATCCATTCCTAGACTAAGGTCAGTAGTCATTCATTCTCACTAAAAAGCATTAAGAACAATTGAATTGAATAAAAACTAGATTGTCATTCACAATAAATATAGAGTTTCACAGCAACATGGTTCAATTAGGGTTACAAAGAATCATCTCTGACTTAATCTCTAAGAGATTTAGCTACTCATAATCGCACTTTGCTATCTCCAATTTGTAACCCTTATTTCTGCTTCAGCTTAAATAGACATCTTTTTCTAGGTCAAAAATCGCGCCACGCCTCATAAAATCGCGCCACGATTATGCAAAATCGCGCCTCGCGCCACGATTTGGTACTTTCAGCATTTCCAACACCCTGGATACCTCATCAAGTCCTAAGAATTACGTAATGACAACATGTCATCAAGTTGTATAGAATGGCAAATTAGCTTGCAGATTAAACAATAAAGAGGTTGTTTTTCACATGTGACCTCTTCATAAAATGCAAAGCCATCTCGCTCGACAAGAATGTTGTTGAATATTCTACATAATAGTCAAACACTCTATCTTTGGTGTATTCATCTAGTGCTAATGGAGTAACTATTCCTGCGATAATTTCAAATGGAATTAGGGGTCTCCGAGATGTTTGAATAGATAACTAACCCATCAGAAAGCTACACCGGAAAAATACTTCAACGGTTTCAAAGTCCAAAGTACCAAAAGCTTCAAATTTGAGCTGAGGAAACAAATAAAGGAATAATAATCAAACCAGTGAAGCTTGAGTTTGAAAGAAGATAGCAAACCTATCCGAAAACTTAATTGAAAAACTAAAACAATTCCGAGGAGAAGCTTTAAAATTGGTGATAACAATAGAGTGAAACGAAGCAGTTTGGTTCAATAAGAGGAGATGGTAAATGGTTGGAGATGATAGCGCTGCAAGAATAATTTGTAATGCAAGCTATATGTGTTTGTGTGAGAGAAATGAGAATTGAGAGAAAAGAAGAGAAAGTACATGTTGATCTAAATCTTCACAGCTTTATTTGTCAATCTTCACAGCTAATTTATTTTCACATTTGGATTTTGGGTGAACTCAGTACAAAGATAATCATGACTAAATTCTTCGTAGTTGGACCCTTAACTTGTTCTCTTGTCTGTCCCATCTCAGTAGGGAACAAGAGCAGTATAGTCTTCAGGGAAGAAGATTCTGAGCTAGGCTGGTATGATTTAAGTACCCAAAGGATTGAGAAAATTGGAGTTAAAGGCGAGACATTTTGTTCACATTTGGTAGTTTATAAGGAAAATCTTCTACCTTTTGGAGCAATGAATAGTTAATTGTTTTTGTAGTCGAATCTCTAAGTTTTCAGCTACCAATTCAAGAACATTGTTGTTAGATTTAGAAATTTTATATCAAGATGAATGTTATGAAGTTATTTAGAAACTGTAGTTTTGTATGTGGGAAGCTGAACATGAGACTAATTCCAGAGTTAACAAGAATCTGTTATTATATAGATTTTGAGAAATGGAATGTCTAAAAGACTCTAATGCTAAATTATAGTTTTGTTTTAACACTATTTGAGAGCATGTGAGTTATAATTTATTGATCTAGATTGCTTTGTTTACCCTGCTCTATTTTTGTATTCTCGTGTTTAAGTGTATGATCGTACGTGTATGTTACGTTGAAATTGAAATGAACAAAATTTTATTACAGGGTTTTGTATGTACAATCGAAAGTTAATTTTCTTGGCCAACTTCCAACATGTTTGGTCTTGTATCTCAAACGTGTTATTGTGGAAAGTTGGATTTCCAAACACACATTTCTTCATTCCATATTTTGCCATATATTTTGATATTCAGGTATTGTATGTTTATTTCCTATTTTGAGGAATCTTTAACTGGATTAGCTGGGTTACAAAATAAGTTATGCAAAATAATATACAAGAGTTTAGTTGAATTCGTATGATTTTGGGACGTCTAAGAAGTTGTATGTTAGTTATGCGGTTTTCTGCTAAATCGAGACTAGCTGACTTTTTGTTTTTTTTTTAAAACAGCAAAATTTTATTCACGTCGAGAATGTGCAAGACGCACAAAACTCGCGGTCGAGACAAATGTACAAAGAGGTGCGCAAAAACAGCACAGCTGAAAAGCAAAAAATAAACTGAAAACCACCCAACCACACCACGCAGGGAGGGAAAAAACAGACCCATAAAAAACCCCAGTAGCTGAAACAAGACAGAAAGCAGCCCAGCAACAGAACAGCAGCGCCGGTGCAGAGAAGCAGGACATCAATGAGGCTGTCATATACTCCTAGCCAAAACAGCAGAGCAGCAGCATATACGAACATAAACACTTGCGATACCATTTGAGAGAGCTTACGAAACAGCTTGTGACATGCCCATAAGTTGTTTTCAGCATATTTTCATAAGCTCTACAGAATAACTTACATGAAAACAGTTTGACTTAATTTTATCTTGTCATAGAAGTAGCTAGCTTGTACGTAAGCACTTATATGATAAGTGCTTAATTAAGTTGATTATCCAAATTGAGCCTGAATACAACAAGTCCTTATAAATTCAACATCAAGTATGATCAAACAATGAAGCACAAAGCAGATTAACAGAAACATTCCCATTTGTTTTTATTAATTTTCTATAAAATAAAAAATACCCTTAAATCATTTAAAATACTCAAGTTTCGTTTTGACCATCTTTTTTAAAGTGTCAAGTTCAATGAATTTCATAAGTCTTGCTCTTCATTCTTTCGTTCTCTAGAGAAACAAAGTGAATAATCGTCTTTAACACTTGAGCATGCTACCCAGTGCTTTATTTTGTTGCTGATGTATAATAATCTTCTGGTTTATGATACTGCAATCAGTTCAGATTTTTGGTGTTGGTGTTCAATCCATCTCAGTTTTTCATTGTGTAACTTGTGTTCATCTCAGTTTTTTCTTGTTTTTAAGGGGTCTCAAACATATTTAGGGGGTTATTCCGGACACAACTTGTGTACTATTGGGATACCAATGTTATATAACATTAGTATCTCAATGGTACACAAGTGGTGTCCGTATTATTCCTCACCACTATTATGGTATTTTTTTTTTCTTTCCTTAGCAAACTTTGACCAACTTCATAATCTTGTTTTTCATGTTGTCTATCATTATCCTTTATTTTACCATGTTACCCATGATTGATTGGTTCTTTTGAATGGTCCTTTGATTTCATCGCTAACACGCTTGTACGGTTTAGCATAGCTCTTGTGCCCTAAGGAAATGTTCATTATTAGGCACTTTTGGGAAAATCATGCATCAAGCTATTTTCGATATATCATGTGAGTTGTTTGATATTTGATGTCTATTGGAACTTTGGAAGGAGATAAATTCTTACAAAATGACGAACTAATATTTGAATTTTGATTGGAAGAGGTAATAATTAGAATCTATAAGCCACCTATTTGACTTATTAGAATTATATCGCTTTTACTTTTTGTTCCATTAGTACAAAGTTTAGTGATTTTTCACCTTTCTTTTCTATGGATCGATGTCATATTTTTTTAACATGGTGTAAGAATTATTCCTGTTGTAATCCAAATCCAAACCAACAGCATCTTTTTTCTATACAATTGGCGATAAGGCATGCTATAACACAATAATTGGAAAGTTGTTTTAGGACCAAGACAAAGCAACTGAGAGCATCGTTATATACATCGGATTTAAAAGCGCAATATATATATATATATATATATATATATATATATTGAAATTCCGGCATGCAGTAAAGATGTTATACACGATGTTAAGATAAGTGCGATGTCAAGACTTCGTGATAACACAATTAACAAATAATAAAAGAAGGCAATAAGTAAAACGACACAAGATGTTTGTTAACTCAGTTCGGTGCAACTTCACCTACGTCTGGGGCTACCAAACCAGGAAGAAAATTCACTATAGTAGTATTAATTTAAAGCATATATAAAAACTCTCGGTCTACTAGTTTCTCACTTAATCACTACCCGTGTAGTTTCTACCTAAGACTCTCATAGTCCTAGATATGAGATCTCTTACTCACTTCCCCTTAATCACAATCCCAATGATCATCTTTGAAGTAATAACAGAAATGGAGACACTCTCATAAACTAAGAATCAAGTCGTGCTTACAAGTTTTGAGTGATTTTTAAGTTTTACGACTCAACTACAAAGTCCAACTCAAATATCAAGAGATATGAGAGTGACTTACAAATAACAAAGAACGCACTAAAACTCTAATAATCACTTTTGTAAATGACAGCTTCAGTGACAAACCAGGTCTTGAGTCTTCCTTTATATAGCCTGATTGCAGAATGAGCTTGATGCACAAATCGGGCTAGACATCCAGCTGAATCATGATATTCCAGCACAAAAATTTGAAGCAGATCAAATATTTCCTTAAATTTTGCAACAACATCCTTAAGAAACACGCTAAGTATAAACCGCTTATCTCTGCTCCTAGAAACACGCTTCTTGGTCAACTTTTCACGCGAAACAAATCTTCAGATAATATTTAGGAATCTTCACATTTTAGATTGATTTCCAAGAAAGCGGAACAAGGCACGCTATGATGTCGCACCATCATGTCAAGACATCTTGCTAGAACTCTTTGTTTTAACAAAATGCAGCCAACACATGTCTACAAACCTAACAATCTCCCCCTTTGAATTTTTTTTTGGCTAAAACAATCTTTGAATCATAAATCATCAAAAGCCAAGAAACTTGCATAGATAGATAGAACAAAAGAGAGATCATATGGTCATACCTTCTTTTACTTTAACATAAGAACTCAACACAAAAGAAGATAACAAAAGAACTTAGGAAAGTATTTTAAAAGTTTTTATCTCCAATATGGTTGTTCAAAGTTGTCACCATAACTTTCCACTCCTCTTATAATTATAATATTTCTTATATTCTCTAACACTTGTTCACCACATTGTTTATCTCTATCTCTCTTTTTCTTTCACATCAATAATAATATCATTTTATATATCTTTCTCTCTCTCAAGATCACCCATATAAGGTGTCAACCAAATTTTTTCCTTAAAAAATCTCATTTGATGTGTCTCCTACTATACTTAGAGACTAAAATAATCAAATATCGGTTCAAAACTAAATTTAACAAGTGATCAACCAAATTAACATATGTATTCCATGTTAGTAACACGTTTAACTTTATTTCTAGTAATCAATTAAGAAGGGATCAACCAAATTAACATGTATCCATGTTATCAACATGTTTAACTTTTTTTTACCAGTAATAAATTTAACAAATGATGAACCAAATTAACATATATTCCACGTTATTAACATGTATACTTTTTTTCAATAAAACTATATATTTTGTGATTCAAACGATTGTTTGATTGATGACATTTTTAATCAAAATCAATTCTAATTAACCCGTATAAACCTTAAACAAACAAATTATACATAAGTTATTAAAAGGATTGCTATTTCATGACACGAGAAAACACTAGTAATATTAGGGTGCCATAATATTAAGTTACCATTCATTAAAAACCTAACTATTAAACACTTATACAAGAGAAACTGATAGTGTATATTTGGAAGTTTGACGAAATTATGATGCTACTGTGATTTTGATCACATTGGCACATTATGATTTTGCCAATCTCACATTCAATCCCAACATGCATATAGTAAGTTGATAAATAATTCATATTCTTCAAATAGAAAACCTCTTATTTCTAGAATTAGGAATAAAAGCTAGTTATTTGACATGACATCGGATTAGAAACATATTGACTAATTGGAGGTGGAGATGCTACTTTAGTCGGTAGTAGTCCAGGTCATGTCATTCTCAAAGATCCAATGACACACTTCAATCCTACCCGGACCAGACCCAAGAGCCATGAATGCACCGTGTGTTGGGCTCTAAGCATTTGTATCCAAGTGACAAATAGCAACACCATGATTTATCTTGACCTTTGACTCAGGATCCAAAAGATATGCTTCATAAAGATGAACCTTTGGAACTGAGTGGCAATGGTATAGCAAATAAGGGAACAAACTTTGATGACACGACACAGATTCCGTAACTTTACCTCCATTGATCCCTTTAACCTTTCCCACCATGACATTTTTGCCTGACCCATTCACATTCTCAGTAGACCGAACGGTCACATTGCGACCCAAAACTAAAGTTGCAAAGTCAATCATATCCTCAAGCGAACCAACACAACGCTTTGTCTCGCCCATACTCGGTGCCCTCTCACACTCACCCAACGAGTCCACTATCATTTTATCACATTAGCAGCATAATTAACGAACGTGTCTTTATTACCTGTACCTTGATCCGCGTAACTTGAAAAACCTGAAGAAGCTACGTTAGAGTCTGTTCCATACCCCGTGAACTTGATTTCGGCACCTGCCGAGTCTTTTCCGTAGTTACCGAAACTGTCATCACCGGCATTTCCGTCTTCACTGTAGCTAGAGAACGTCTGTTCTCTACCTGCAGTGGAAACGCGTAGTGAAACGTAGGTTAGCAACGTTGGAGTCTTTACCGTATTCTTTGAACTCGCCGGAACCACCAGCAGCCGCAGAGCCGTAAGTGTTGAAATTTTGATCTGCAACATTGCTTTGATAAACATAGTTGGTGAAACTGTCGTTATGACCGGCTGAGTTTCGGCTGTATTGCCGGAACTCATTTACGGGATAGCTTTGGTAACCATTGGAGTAATTATTGAAGGAGTCTCTTCCGCCGGGTCTTTCAGTGCCATAGTTGGTGAAATTCTGAGCATCGTCGTAGATGGAGAATGTTCCGTCTTGAGAGTGTTTTGCTAGGCTTGGAGTTACTTCTGGGAAGCAAAGAAGATGGGCAGCCGAGCAGAACTCCAGTAGCTTCGTGGAGAGTGTGTTGGCGGCTGCGTGTTTTGCGAAAGCCGCGGTCTCGGTGGCGCTGAGTGGTGAGGCCTTAGAGAGGATGAAAGATGGTTTTGGTAACTTGTTTTTGATCACTCTATCCCAATAACGAATTGCAAAAGCTTTTGCAGTGAATGGGTTTTTGTTTTTGTCTCCTGCATGGTCCACTGCTAAACCAACCTGATAGTGATAAAATTATTACACACTTAAAATCATAAAAATAATTAAAATTTAGGTGTTGAGGTGATTTTAGTGTTATTTTAGATTTTTTAATTGATTATGCATAATATTAATATGTACAATGTGTTTAAGCAAGAAATAATTATTGAACAAAAGAGTGATGGAAATGTGAAGGGTGCTTAGTGCTTACCGTGAGTGTGGTGGAGACGATGATATAAATGGGAAATAGGGTGTATTTGTGCATGTTGAATGCTGATCTAATGTTGCTTTAGTAGTTTGCTTTTCATTGAGAGCAAAAAGAAAAGAGAAGGAAACGAGTCTTGGTGATTTTTACATTGTGGTGCATGCACTAATTTATAAAGATATCCATCTTTATATATTTTATATATTGTCCATACTTGAATTAAGCTCACGAGGACGTAGGTGGGTTCAACTAATAGGAAATATTAATCTCTCATTTTGATCTAGGGGTGACAATTGATCATATGTCAGAAAAATATCCGAATATTACATTAATAAATATTATTAATTGATTTTATTTTCTGCATTTGGTTCTTTTTTTTTTGTTTGAGGGAAGCATTTGATTCTTTTTTTTCTTTCTGCTAGGGAAGCATTTGGTTCCTTTTAATGGAGGCCACATGGGGTATTCTTTTAACCGATAAGAGAGACTTGTTGGTAGATATCCATCTGGTGACAGATTCAGAAATTTTAATAAGTGGGGTCAAGTTATATCATAAAAATTTATATAAAACTTTATAAACGCGTAAGCGTGCGAAAATTATACAAGTTATATTTATAATTGCCCTAAAATGTTGATTTTTTTAAAAATATTTGTCCATTTCTAGCAGAATATAAAAAATATAACCATAATTAATTATGATCTTGCCAACGATATGCTTTGAGATAATTGGTTAAAGATTTCATAAAAGAAAATTTTATCTTAAAAATAAACATTATTTGTATCGTTATAATAATTATAACAACTTTCTATAAAAAAACTATTACTTTTGATTTATTAACTAGTGCTCTTAGAACGCTCGTTAGAATCCTTTTTAGTTTTGTAATTTTTTGTAGTGTAATAAATAGACTATGTGAAGACAATAATATATTATATAAAGAGGAGTCAAACTAGATAAATATTTAATTGAGTTAAAAATACAATACACATGTGGAGGCAAGTGGGGTCGGTTGACCCCATTGCCTCCACACTAGATTCGTGCCTGTAACCATCTAAATAATATTTGCAGTGTAGAAAGTGTTTGTTTATCACTCAAAAAGAAAGAAAAAAACTATTTGTCTAAGATTTTATTCTTAAAGCTTTTAAGATATCCTTTTATAACTTTCTTTCGCGTGATTCTTAAAATTTTCTATACCATTCTTGTCAAGAATCCTAAACAACACAAGTCTACAAAATGTTTCTGCTTTTGATTAGTTTGTCTCACACATGGTCCACAGAATAAGCCAGAATTTTTGTTGGAAACTTTAATCTTCGATTATGTTTGATGTGCTCTTACATGTCTTCACGCAAATTACCTTGAAAAAATTATAATAATAATAATCATTTATACTTTATTGAAAGAAATTCTATTGAAAAAATGATGAACTATTTTTGGTGGAGTCAAGATCGTATGACTTATCTTAGAATCAATTGGTTGAGTTCGGAAAAATTGTCGATGCATAAATATCAAGGAGGTATGGGTTTCATAGACCTTTTGACTTTCAATTTGGCCATGTTAGGTAAGCAAGGGTGGAAGTTCCAAACGGAACTGGAGTCTCTTGTTTCTCGTATTGTTAAGGCGCGTTATTTCCCCAACAGAACATATCTCATGGCTACCATTGATCATAATCCGAGCTATGTGTGGCGCAACATCCTTCGTGCCCGTTTTATTGTCTGTGGTGGCTCTCAATGGAGTATTGGTTATGTACTTGTATTCTTATCCTTGATGAACGTTGGCTGCCTAATGATGAGTGTTTTTATGGTAAAATTCTAGGAGCTCAGTTTGCCCGTAATGCTTTAATAAAATGTCTTTTGGATCCTTATGTTAAATGGTGGAATGAACCTATTGTTTGACAAGTTTTCAGTGAGGATTTAGCTTCTAAAATTCTTAACACGCCTCTGTTTGAACAGGTTCAACATGACAGTGTTAGAACAAGAATGGTTCATGCAAGTCGTGTAGGATTTTGATGATAACAAAGTATTGAAGAACAATTGAAATACTAACATATGTTCAAGCGTACATAATCTATCTATCAAGAAGAAAGAACATATGAAGAGCATCAAGAAGGGATTGTGAAGCTTAGATGACTATGGTGGAAGATCCAAAGGAATGTCAACTAGAAGTCAACGTCCTTAGAAGAAGGATGCCACACAGAAGCTCGAGAGTGATCTCAGATTCTGTGAAGGACATCAGACACAGAACCTGACTGACATACTTGGATCTAAGGGACCCAAAATCCACGTAAATTTTTGTCTTATTCTGTGAGCTGACTCTACCAGAATATCTGATACAGTAGTTCTTTTGTCTTCTTCTGTCTACGTGTACAACTAGACAAAGGACATCAAGAGAAAAGAAAGTGCAATGGATAATTATTCTTTCAGCAAAGGAAATTCAAAAGCCTTTTTAACGGAATTATCCATATCAGACAAATGGCTAACATTCTTGATCAAAGTAAAGTTGTGATTGGTGAAACCTTTATCAAAGGGCTAACTAGAGGGACAATTCTTCTCATGGTGAGACCTTGAGCACCTAGGAGTCTCAATCAGTTGTGATTGAGCAAGGTAAATTCTTATGCAATTGTGCTTAAGAAAATGGAAGACTCTTGGAGTTGTCCTCAGGCAGAAGTCTTTAGGTAGAGTCATAGAGCATAGAAGCCTCTTACAGTTGTGTTTGAACAAAGATAAGTCTCTTGGTGTGTACTTGAGCAAGTTGTAATTCAATGTTATTATAGTGAAATCCCTTGGAAGTGCAAGTGGGCTAGACTACTCATGTGTTGTGGGAGGAACCAATATAAATTTCTCTGTGTATGTCTTCTCTCTCTGACTCTGTCTCTCATCTTTGTGTTATGTATTCCGCTGCATTCAAACTCTGAGTCAGAATCTGCAACATTGGATTATGTCCAGGTTTTTATTAAGCACTTAGAAAAAGAAATCTTCAAAAAGACAAGCACGATTCAACCCTTCCTTCTTGTGTGTTTTTCTCACCTTCAGATATGATGATTTTGAAATTTGAAAAGAATGGTCGTTATTCGGTGCGCAGTGCTTATAGGTTGTCTGTTACTATTCTAGTGGACTTATAACATCTTCATCGTCTGGGGTATTGGTCGGTAATTTGAAAGCTCAAATCTCCACCAAAGGTTAAGAATTTGATATGACGATTGTGTCGAGTGTGCCTACCAACCCGCGTTCGACTTCTTATCAAAGGCGTGTAATGTCTTACTCAGTGTTTTAGTTGTGACACTAATCATGAGGATTTAGCTCACATTTTTTTCCGAATGTCCTTTTGTTGTTCATGTTTGGTCTATGACATGTATGTGGCACGAAATTCATAATGCAATGGATTTTCTCATTGTTGCATTCTTTATCTATTGCAATTTCTCAAAGGATGGATGCACTATTTTGGAGCATTTGGAAGCATATGAATGTCAAAGTGTGGGAAGACATAACAGAAACATGTGCGACAACCGTTGCAAGAGCTAGGTACATGTTAGAAGATTGAAACCTCGCAAATGTCCCTTGTGCCAACGAGAGAGTTACGCCTACTACTGATCATATTACAGTAGCTGCACACATAACTCTTGTCGTCATGGCTGTTGTTCAGGTGTGTTGGCAGCCTTCCATGCTAGGTGGAATGAAATATAATATTGACGCCGTGTTTTCAAACCATCGTAATATAACCGACATTGGAATCTATCTACGAGATGAAGGTGGTGTGTTTGTACTGGCCAAAACAATAAGCTTTGTTGGTGTTTACTCGGTTGATATTGGCGATGCTTTGGGTCTCTATCACGCCTTGCAACGGGCAAGTGACATGCAACTCGACAATATCGACTTTGAAGTTGATTCCAACTCCATGAAAGATGTCATTTACTCAGGTAGGGAAGACATCTCTGAGTTAGATAATATCATCATGGCTTCCCCGGTTCTACTCTCTTTCAAGTTCAAAAACTCTCGGGTAGAGTTTGCTAGGAGACAAGTAAATATGGTTGTTCATACTTTCGCAGGAGAGGCCACGTTTCTAGGTAGTCCCGTTGTTTATTTTCATATACTCATATTGTATTTAAACTTTGATTATTAATGATATGTTATAAGCACCTTTGTTTAAAAAAAGTTATTTTGGATTGGTTTTTCTCCTTTCAATTATACTCTTGAACAAATTTGACTATAAAAATATTATTTTGTTGTTTCTTTTAAAAAGATAAGAATTTATATTATATTTTTTAAAAAGATATTATATTTGATAGATTGTTGGTATCATTGAAAAAGATAATTATAATTTGATACAGTATTAAAGTGTAAAACATCTTATTATCTACACCCACTCCCTCCGTTCATTTTTAAGTGTCATTTTGGAATATTTTAACACCAAATTAGCAAAATGTATTTTTACACATTATATTTCTATTATGCCCTCATTTTAATCCACCAATGAATTCTTATTTTTTTGCACACACTTTCCATTACCAATAAATTTAATATGTTATCTTTCTCTTATAACAAACAATTGTTAGTTATTATCTCTTTTTTCAATAAATTCCTATTTTTTGCACACACTCTCTCATAACAAATAATTGACAATTTTGTAAATATCGTGCACATCTCTTTAATTATTTTAAATCAATTTCCAATGTGTCTTCACTCTTTCTTCCTTTTGAATACTCATGGAGTTTTTTTATTTTATTTTTCTCTCTCAGGTCTATTCTTTTACGTTGCACTTAAATTTTTTAGGAATTAAACTCATCTTATTTATAGAATTTTAACTCTTCATTTAACCATTATTATATGTAACAAAATTATGTTTAAATTTGAAGATAACAAGAAACAAACTTTGTTTAAAAAAAACAAAATTTAGTTTTCAAATATATAGCATTAATTAGTTTTATTGAAAAAGATAAGAGTAATTGACAAAGGATATAATTGAAAAATCGTACCTTAAAATACTAAAACGACATTTAAATAGGAACGCAAAATTTGCAGTTAAACGACACTTAAAAAGGAACGGAGGAAATATAATTTTAATCATATCAAAATAATATAAATCAAAATTTCATTAAAACGCTGGTATAAGGAAAGTATACATGAACTTGGCTGGCCTTTTTCCCTTCTCAATTTTATCCTTCATTTAAAATATTTTAATTACTATAATTTTTCTAAAGCAAAGATATCTTAGCAGTGAGTTGAGACTATCCAAAATATATTAGCAAAAGAAAAGAAAGAGGACAAGAACAAAGAAAAGAAGAGGGGGATTGTACCAGGACCTCTTCAAAAGTTGACAACCCTAAAACAAGGCATACCTAGCCTGTTTTGAACATAGTGACTTCTAATACAAGGTGGAACCTCTAACCAAATAGTATGATGGCTTAGAGATAAACTAATATTGGCTAAGGCATCAACACAACTATTTCATTCTCTATATACATGATTAATAACAAAAATCATTCTTCTAGAGACGAGTTATCAATTGTTCCATCTATTCCTTAACTGCCAGGAACTAGGGAGGAGTTTTTGAAAGCATTTTCCACTAATGTTGAATCAAATTCCAACCAAAAATTGGTCCACTGATGCTAATATGCTAGTTCAATAGCTCTCATAAGCACTGCCATCACTTGTATTTTTTGCAAAACAAAGAAGTAGATTTGAGTCTTTATCATTGATGATACCTCCACATGAAGGTGTAGTGCTATTTGCTGAGCCATTTGTATTGCATGTAATCCAATGAATAATATGAGGATGCCATAAAACTTCATTGATCTTGGGAATTTTGGGAGGGTGAATGCAAACATTGAGTTTTTTAAGAATGATAAAGTATGATATTGAAGAGGAGGCAACTGCATTTGAAATATTTCCTAAGAGGGATAAATTTGAAATGATGATGTATATTGTTGTTTTCCAATGAATCGTTTTGTTTTTTAATTTTGATTGGTTTCTGGAGAACCACGTGACATTTAGAATGTTGATCAAAGTACAAGTGATTGTCAACTTACACTGAGGGTTCCAAGCCTTATCTCAAATAGACTATATATCTTCCATGGTATGAAACTATATGATAAAATTTAAGATTGAGGTCAACCATCTCCAGAGATTAACTGCATAAGGACATTGAAAAAAGAGATGAAATGAAGTTTCAGTGTTTTTCTTACAAAGAGAACACATAGAGGGACGGGAGCAACCTTTCATACTCAGGTTTTTATCAGTGGGGAGCTTATCATGCATTAACCTCCATGCTAGAATAGATTTAGAGGGAGGAATATCCTTGGACCAAACTGATTTGGTCCATTTCTTATGTGGGAAATGATGTTTGTTGAATTCATATGCATCCTTAAGAGTGAGAATGCGTGAAAAGTTGTGTTTCCAAATCAGACTATTAGTTTGAACTTGCAAAGGAAGGATAACTTGTACCATAAGATTTCTTAGTTTAGGAAAGCTTTGGACCAAGTCTAGAGGAGAGTTCTATTGATAATTTTGAATGTAGTCACTAAAAGATGTAGGGAAGCCAACAATCATATTTGGAGTAGCATTTAATGTATGAGCAAAAGTATCTCCACACCAAGAATCAAACCAAAAATTGATTTGGTTTCCATTACCAATAAGCTATGTTGAGTTGTCTTTAAATTCCTGCAAATAATTTTTATACTACTCTAGATGGAAGAAAAATATGATGATTTATACAAGTGGTTCTTGTCAAAACCTTGTTTCTTAAAATAGTTGCTCAATGCTCTTTTGAATGCATAAGATTGCAGCAAAGTTTAAGGTTTGTTGCTTCATTAAGACATATAAGAGATTTAACATTGAGTCCCCCTTGAATATAGCTAGCACAAATATTTTTCCAAGCATTAGTTACCATTTTCCTCTTTATGATTTCCCCATTCCAGATGAAATTCTTTATCCATATTTCAAACTCTCTAAGTAAACTGACTGACCAGGATTAAACTGACATGGTGAGAAGAAGCATTGACTGCAATATAGATTTGACTAATTGAACTCTACCCACAATAGAAAGAAGATACACTTTCCAAGATTCTAGCTTAAGTTTTACTTTATTAGCAATGGATTGAAAGTAACTTCTTTTAGGTTTGGCTTTAAAAATAGGAGCTCCAAGATAAGAGAAAAGCAATGAACCTATATAGAATCCAAACAAATTCACAATTTGATTAAGTTTTCGATGGCTAATACCTCCATAATGGATTGAATAATTCCTAATATTCATGATTTGACCTGAACAATTGGAATATCTTGTGAAAAGATCTTTTAAAGCTTCCAATCCAAAAAAAATCCCTTTACAGTATACCATAAGATCATCAACATAGAAGCAATGTGAATGGATCTTAGCATTTATGGAGGCAGTGATTAATTCAAGTTTTCCCTCATCAACTAACTTAGTTATACCTCTGCTTAAAACTTCTTCTGCTATGCAAAAGAGGAGGCGGAGAGGGTCTCCCTGTCTAACCCCTATCTTGCATTTGAAGTAAACTTCTTGAGATCCATTAATACAAACATAAACATTTGTTGAATGAAGGATTGTGCTGATCCAATTGCAAAAAACTTGATTTAAACCAAAACATTAGAGAACTTTGAGGAGAACTCCCAATTGAGAGTATCGAAATCTTTTGATACATCAATTTCAAAGCTAGATTCCCACCAAAGCTTCTTTTATCAAGAACATTATTGGCCTCAGAAGCTAGAACTATTCAGTGTTTGATGTTTCTACATTCTATAAAACCTCTTTGTTCAACAAATATGATGTTAGGTAATATTTTCAAGTCTGACATCAAGAACTTTGGAAATTATTTTGAATTTGAAATTGGCAAGAGTTATATGTCTATATTGATCAATAGTATCATAATTAGGTTTTTGGGCATCAATATAAGGGAATTAGCATTGTAGTTTGAAAGTAACAAACCAGAGTGAAAGAATTCTAGCACAACATTAATGACCTCTTTTTGATCAATATCCCATAGATGAAAGAAGTAAGCACCAAAACCATGAGGGCCAGAAGCTCCATCACTATTCAAGCTAAACATTGCAACCTTGATTTTTAATCCTAATGAGCTGGTTATTAATGTGATCTCCAATAAGAGTAGGAATGACTTCTTCCACAAGCAATAAGTCCTGAAAAACAAACTAGAAAACAAGTTGTTATAATAATTCATAATATGGTTTGAAATTCTCTGAGGATCAATGATAATTTATTCCTTTAAGTGACTTGTTGATCATCAGTGTCAGGGACAATAAGGTGCTAAGGTTTGAGGAATAAATGCACCAAAGATTAGGTAAAAGATTTTCTCTTTCATTGAAGTAAAAAATCTTATCCCTAGTATTTGTACCCAAGATAGAGGAAAATTAACAAAATTCATCCAAGGTTCATCAACAAAAACAAGATCAATTTGTGAAGAAAAAATAATCTCTTTAGGGCTAACCTTGAGGGGGAGTTAGCTAAACTCCTTATATTCCAATACATAATCTTCATCTAAAAGGTTTTGTTGTGAAAGTGACTCAAAAATGGAGAAATTGAAGTTTGCTGAAGCTGTCAAAATCGGAGCACGATTTTTGGACCAGAATTGGCACTTGCATTCGTAAAAAATCGAAGCACGATCTGGCGAAACCGGAGCACGATTTTGCGCAAATGCATAAAAATAAAACGTATTTTTGGGCCTAATTTTGTTCCAATTTATGAAGGGTTCTTTTACTATAAATATAAGTTTTGTATCAGAGTAAACCTGAAGATAGAGAGAGCTGAAACAACGGTTTAGAAAGGCAACAACAAAACTAGGGTTTGTATAGAGTTTGTCTCTTGGGAACAAACACTAGGGTTTGATGATTAATTCACCTTGGGAAACACTATTAGGATTAAGTCTCTTGGTTACAAGAAAAGATTGAGACTTTGGGTAGAATTAGGCAGGAGACTTATTCTTGTAACCCATTGATATCTCTTTTGTAAAGTTACTCATCATTATAGTGAAACGGAGGGCTGCTCTCTCCCCCAGATTAGGTCAATTTTGGACTGAACTAGGTAAACAAATTCTTGTGTGTTCTCTCTTCTTTTCTCTCGTTGTTTTCTACTTTTTCTTGTGATTATAACTGTTACCCACTTGTTTTGGTTGCTTGATTATTCCTTACTCCACATATCAAGTATTTATTGGTGTAATTTTTCATCGAATTCATAACAGGTTTAGGGTTACAAGTCTTAGCTTTGGCGCAGTAGAGACTTTTAATTGGTGAAACTTTCTTCTTAATCTAGTTACTCATGTTTCTTCACAGTGTGTTTTAATTGGTGAAGCTTCCTTCAGTCTTAGCTCTGGTGGTCTAGTTTGCAAGGCATTGATAGTAATAAAATTATTACACAAATAATAAAAATAATTAAAATTTTGTTGTTGGGGTTTATACTGTTTTTTAAATGTTTTATTGATTATGCATAATATTAATATGTACAGTGTGTTTAGGCAAGAATTATTATTTGTGCATGCTGAATGTTGATCTAATGTTTCTTTAGTAGTTGCTTTTTATTGAGAGAAAAAAGAAAAGAGAAGGAAGTAAGATCGTTGAGAATGTTGGTGATTTTACATATTGTGGTGTATGTACTAATTTATAGTGGTTCTGTGCTCTGAAATGTACATATTGTAGTACGTATGAATCGATTTTGAAAATATTGTATTTTATACTTATGGATTAGATAGATACAAATGAGCTGTTAGAGAGATTCATTTAAGTATACGGGTTCCACTGATTGGAAACATTAATCTCTCATTCATATCTATGATATGGATGATAATTGGACTTCTTTAATACATGCATTTATTGGACAATCACTAAAAATGCATACAGTGTATAGGATAAATATATGCATTTATGGGTCTTTGTTCAGGCATAAATATGGGTATGAGTTCATGTTAAGACACCATAAAGACACTCTAGTGTCCAACCTGTCCCAGGGTCGTTCCTAAATTTTTTGAGGCCTTAGACATAATATAGAAAATGAACCTAAATATAATACGTTATACTTTTTTTTAGCTCATTATTATAATTTTATTCGCTCTTCATTTCGTTTTTTTACTCTTTTCACTACCAAATAAAATTCTCCATAGATACTAAAACAAAATAAAATATCAAAGAATTAGAGAGCAATATAACCTGCGAAGTAGACTGAAATTTCAGCACGTGAAAAATAGAGTGAAATTTTAGCACCTAAGAAGTTTTAACTATATTGATTGAAATTTATTCAATCCTTTCAAAAAAGTTGACATTACTGGATTGATATAATTTAGTTTTTTGGAACCTTTGAAATACAAGATTAGTATTAATTTCTCTAGTAAGCTTATTTTCAACTAAAATATAATTTATTTTGTTATAAAATTATCCAAATTTCCTGGATAATAAATATGACCAATATTTTTAATATTAGTGAGACATGTTAAGGGCCCAAAAAAATACCATCAATATCTTCGATAATAATTTGTTTGCACATTATTAAGACCAACCAATTTTTTTATAGGGATGATGTATATAGAAATCTTTGTGCTAAACGGAGGTATATATAGCAAATCGCTCAAAAAAGGCCAAAAACATTATCAGGCTTCAGGTCAGCCCTTATTCATTGTCAATTTTAGGGTCTTTCTGTGAACTTTGCTATATATACCTCATATAACCCAAATATTTCTATATACCTCTTCCTTCATACGAGTTTTGATTGCAAGGGGAATCATGTTCAAATCCTTTTCAAAAGGTAGAAAACCCAATCAAGAATGAAACCCACGTGATCAATTATCATTACAAATAGGCATAGCATAAATGAATCGTAAGAAATATTAGATTAACTAATTCAATTATCCACACGGCCTATTCAATTGAAAGCAAACATATATAATTTAAATAACAACACATTAACGTACCTTTTGAGTTGGCAAGAGTGTCGTGTACCTTTTTGGTTGGCAAAAGAATCGTGCTGATAACATATTATGAAATTGACTCAAAGTTGTTATAAAATTAATCTAAAGTATTGCAAGATATTATACAACATAGAAAAGTAGAGAGAAAGGATAAAGAGAGAACAAAAGAGTATGTTGTATTGCTTCTCAAGTGTGTTCTTTACATGACAATGTAAGTCCTATTTATAGGATACAAAAGTTGTAACTTAGAATTACATGATGAGCCATGAGACTAAATATCAATAGTAATAAATAAAGGCATTTAGTCATAGTAGTTAAGGGATATAGAAGGTCTAGGGACAATTGACATCCACATCATATTTTCATTTATTCGTAACATGATATTTATTGTATAAATTGTCAACTAAGTTACGTACGAGAAAATGACATTTAGTGATAGGTTTTGTCCGTAGGTACAAGTGTTATTTTTTTTATCCTACACCCCAACCATTATATCCCTATCCCTACAAATATTTGAGGCACCTATAAATTAGAGGTCCGGTCCTATAGAGCTTCTTGCTCTTTTCCAAAGACGGACCTGATTGAATTCCATCTTTGTTGGAAATCAACACAGCGATGATATGTTTTAGTTTTGGAGAAGGATTTTGTAGATTTGCAGCGTTTTGTTTTTTTTGTTTTTTGTCTTTCTCATTTTCTCCTTTTTTTCGGATTTGAGACGTTTGTTTGAGTTTCAAATTTGGGGATTTAGGTTTTTAGATTTTTTTTTTTGTCTAGGAACTTGGGTATCAATCCATTTTGTGTTATATGTGTTTTAACAATGAAACTGAATGATATTGATTTGATGTTAATGTCGTTGACGATGATACAACAATGTTGTTGATGATGGTGTGATGATTGAGTTGTTGTTGATGATGATAATGTTGAACATGAACTTGTTCATAAAATTGTGATTGTTAATTAAATTAAGGCTTAAATGCACTTTTCACCCCCTATGTTTCAAAAAGTTGCGATTTTGGCCCCCTTTAAAAAAAATGGATATTTTGACCCTCTAACTTTTGGCCCTCTTTTGATTAGCTGATTTTATGTCAATTTCTCAGTCTCTAATGGTGTAAACTGACATGGGGGTAGAAGAATGCTGATAAGTGGACTCTAAACTTGCATGGTGTCCAAACTGGCATGATAAGTGGAGTCCAAACTGATAAGTGGATCCTTCTTTAGGGGGCCAAAAGTTACCCCATGCCAGTTTGGACTCCATTTATCAGCATCCTTCTATCCCCATGTCAGTTTACACCATCAGAGACTGTGAAATTGTCATAATCTCCATCAAAATCAGCTAATCAAAAGAGGACCAAAAGTTAGGGGGTCAAAATATCCATTTTTTTAAAGGGGGCCAAAATCGCACATAGGGGGTGGAAAGTGCATTTAAGCCTTAAATTAATTAAAAAAATTAGTTATAAAATATAAATTATGTAATTTTAATAAAAGTGATGATATGGAAAATATTTACTCCAACTCACTACAACAACCCCAGAGCCACGTCATAAATGAGTTAGACACATAAAATATAAACGGGAATCAAAAAGTTAATTTTAGAAATAAGGGAATTAAAAGTTAATTTTTATCAAAATAGGGGATCAAAACTGCATTTAAGTCTTCTATATTTTACCATGTTTCCCATGTTTGGGTGGTTCTTTTGAGCAATCCTCGAAATTCTTGGCTAACACGCTCCTACGGTTTAGCATAGCTCTTCCCGTAAGGAAATGCTCATTATTACATTCTTTTGGTAAAGACTGCATCAGGTTGTTGGCAATTCAGGGGCCAAGACATGCGAATATCTGGATTTTGGATATACCATACGAGTTGTTTAATGTTTGATGTCTACCGGAAGGAGATATATTCCTACAACATGACGAACCAATATTTGAATTTTGATTGAAAGAGGTAATAATTAGTATATATAAGCCACCCTATTCGAGTTATTAGAATTATACCCTTTTTACTTTTTGTTCCATTTTCTACACTGAAATTAGTACAAAATTTAATAATTTGTTCCATTTAATTCTATGGATCGATGTCACATTTTTTTAACATAGTGTAAGAATTCTTCGTGCTGCAATCGAAATTCAAAACCAACATGTTTCACCTATACAATTGGTGATAAACATTGGGCATGCTATAACACAATAATTGGAGAGTTGTTTTAGGACCAAGACAAAGTAACTGAGAATATCATTATAAACATCAAATTTAAAAGCACAGTATCTCCAATAGTGTGGTTTTTTCAAGCTTTCCAGCAATCGAATCACCGCAACTTCCCACTCCTCATTATAATATTTTTTTTTTAAAAAGTATAAGAAAAAGATCATTAGAAAAGTATTTTAACAAAGATATAATTAAGACCACATCTATAATAACATCATTCTATACATCTCTTTCTCAAGATGACTCGTATAAAGTGTCAACCAATTTTTTTCCTTAAAATAACTAACTTGATAAATCTCCTACTATACTTAGAGAGAGAAAAAATCAAATGTCTGTTGAAAATGAAATCTAACAAGTGAATAAGCAAATTAACTTATATTTCACGTTATTAACATGTTTAACTTTTTTTTTCTTCAGTAAACTATATATTTTATGATTCCAAAGATTGTTTGATCTAGTTAGCCAATATATAAACCATAAACTGACAAATTATAAGTTATTAAAAGGATTGCTATTTCATGACAAGTGAAAACATTTATAATATAAGCTACCATTCATTAGAAATCCAACTATTAAACACTTACAGAAGAGAATTTGATAGATATTTGGAAGTTTGACGAAATTATGATGCTACAGTGTGATTTTGATCACATAGGCACCTTATGATTTTGCCAATCTCACATTTAATCCAGACATGCAAATAGTAAGTTGATAAATAATTCATATTCTTCAAATGGAAAACCACTTATTTCTAAAATTAGGAATAAAAACTAGTTGTTTGACATGACATAGAATTAAAAACATCTTGATTTGGGGGTGCAGAAGCTACTTCAGTTGGTAGTGGTCCAAGTCATGTCATTTTCAAAGATCCAATGACATACTTCAATCTTACCTGGACCAGACCCAAGAGCCATGAATGCACCGTGTGTTGGGCTCCAAGCAGTTGTGTCCAAGTGACAAATAGCAACACCGTGATTTATCTTGACCTTAGACTCAGGATCCAAAAGATCTGCTTCATAAACACGAACCTTTGGAACCGAGTGACAATAGTATAGCAAATAAGGAAACAAGCTCTGGTGACACGACACAGATTCGGTAACTTTACCTCCATTGATCCCTTTAACCCTTCCCACCATGACATTCTTGCCCGACCCATTCACACTCTCAGTAGACCTAACGGTCACATCACGACCCAAAACTGAAGTTGCAAAATCAATCATATCCTCAAGCGAACCAACACAACGCTTTGTCTCGCCCATACTCGGTGCCCTCTCACACTCACCCAACGAGTCCACTATCATTTTATCCATGGAAGAATTCTCAGACACCTTAAAAACTTGCTTCAACTCATTCAACTTAGATGAAGCAAAGGGCAATTTGGTCAAAATGGTACGTGGTAAAAACGACCTTTGTGGTAATTTATCCTTGATATCCGGCATAGGCATAACCACCCCTTGCTTCAACATCTTTTCCCGGAAAAACTTACCAGGTTGAACCCATTTTTTTACCAAACTAACACCATCACTAACAGAGTTAGTTGAAGCAGAAGATTTCTTAGTATAACCAGCAAAAGAAATACCTTTTTTATCGTAATCCTTAAACGTGTTATTAACACCATAACCTTTGAATGTTACCTTATGATCCTTATCAGCACCTTTAGCATACCCTTTGAAACTGTCGGTTCCTTCGTTAAAAGATTTACCATAGTTATCAAAATCAACATGGGTCCCACCCGTAGAGTCCTTAGCATAAGAAGTAAACGAGTCAGCACCAACATTGGATTGATCTCTATAGTTTGAGAATTTTTCAACAGCACCTAAACTTCCACGTGCATAATTTTTGAAATTTTCTGTTGGATTATTCATATTAACACCGTAATTAACAAACGTATCTTTATTACCTGTTCCTATATCCGCATAACTTGAAAAACCTGAAGAAGCTACGTTAGAGTCTGTTCCATACGCCGTGAACTTGTTTTCGGCACCTGCGGAGTCTTTTCCGTAGTTGCCGAAACTCTGATCACCGGCGTTTCCGGCTTCACTGTAGCTAGTGAACTCCTGTTGTCTACCTGCTACGCCGACGGAGTACGTGGTGAACCGTAGGTTAGGAACGTTGGTGCCTTTAGCATATGCTTTGAAATCACCGGAGCCACCGGCGGCACCAGAGCCGTAAGTGTTGAAATTCTGATCAGCAACATTGGTTTCAAGAGCATAATTGGTGAAACTGTCGTTATGACCAGCTGAGCTCCGGCTGTATTGCCGGAACTCGTTTATCGGGTTGCTTTCAAAACCATTGGAGTAGTTCTTGAACGAATCTAATCCGCCGGGTCTTTCTGTGCCATAGTTGGTGAAATTTTGACCATCATTGTAGACGGAGAATTTTCCGTCTTCAGAATGTTTTGCAAGGCTTGGAGTTACTTCTGGGAAGCAAAGAAGATGAGCGGCCGAGCAGAATTCCGGTAGCTTTGTGGAGAGTGTGTTGGCAGCCGCGTGTTTCGCGAAAGCCGCGGTCTCGGTGGCGCTGAGTGGTGAGGCCTTGGAGAGAATGAAAGATGGCTTTGGTAACTTGTTTTTGATCACTCTGTCCCAATAACGAATTGCAAAAGCTTTTGCAGTGAATGGGTTTTGGTTTTTGTCTCCTGCATGATCAACTGCTAAACCAACCTGCATTGATAGTGATCAAATTATTACACACTTAAAAATGTTAAAAATAATTAAAATTTTGTTGTTGGAGTTATTTTAGATTTTTTTTATTGATTATGCATAATATTAATATGTACAATGTGTTTAGGCAATAGAGAATTATTTGACAAACAAAGTGTGGAAATGTGAAGGGTGCTTACTGTGAGAGTGGAGACAAGAATATATATGAGAAAGAGGGTGTATTTGTGCATATTGAATGTTGATATAATGTTTCTTTACTAGTTGCTTTTCATTGAGAGCAAAAAGAAAAGAGAAGGAAGTGAGAGTGTTGAAAATATTGGTGATTTTGCATTGTGGTGTATGCACTAATTTATAGTAGTTCTCCCTCTCTAAAATGTACGTACTAAAGTTTATGAATTTTTACAATATTTTCTCTATTTATGAAAGAGATAAATAAAAATGAGCTGTTAGAAAGATCCATTTTAGTAGGTGGGTTCTACTGATGAGTCACAATATCTATCAATTGTTTCTCTATTTTTTTCATAATAGATTGAGAGGATTTCAACTTCTCTCCAATTGTGTATTAAATATCTCATCATTTCTTATAAAATAGAAAAATGTTATTTGAATATCCAACATATATATACACCTTGCATTGAGAAGAAAAATATATAGAGAAAATGAAGAGAAAAAAAAAACTCATTGTTTTCTATTTCTCATGCATATGATCGTATATCAGAAAAATATTCAAATATTACAATAATAAATATGCTTAATTGCAGTTTTGGTCTCCTTTTTATTCAATTTTTGAGTTTTGATCCCCCCATTTTTAAATCCTCAATTTTTCTAACTTTTTAAATTGAATCCAAGATTTCAATTGACACACCTATTCTAATTGCAGAGGATATTTGTGAGAAGGGGAAAGGAAAATCATTGTTATGGGTTACACAGTAAGCGGGGCTTGCCACATTCTGACTGCTCAAACCGACACGCAAGATGTAGGAATGAATAATCTTATTTGGCATAATCAGGTTCCTCTGAAGGTATCCATTTTTGCATGACGTTTGTTGAGGGACAGGTTGCCAACAAAGGTTAATCTTGTTAGGCGAGGCATGCTTGCTGTCGAGGCAGCTAGTTGTATAGCAGGTTGTGGACATGATGAATCGGCATCTCATTTATTTATGCACTGTCACACTTTCGGTGCATTATGGCAGAAAGTTGGGTATTGGATTAGTGTCTCAGGTGTCGAGCCTTATGACATATGTGATCGCTTCTTTCAGTTCACTCATTATACAAGATCCTAAAAAACGCGCACATCATTTCTCCAGCTCATATGGTTACTTTGTGTCTGGATGGTTTGGAATGAACGTAATAATAGAATATTTAATAATATCCAAACCTCCATAGACCAACTTGTAGGGAAAGTTAAATTTCATTCATTTTGGTGGCTTAAGGCTAATAATGTCACGTTTGTGTACGGTTCTCGGAGATGGTGGTCGGACCTTTTGTTATGTTTGGGTGTCGACTGACCTTTGTTTTGTAAATACTGTTTGACTGTGATTTTTTAGGGGTGACTCTTTGGTACACCTTGTGCTGAAGTGGCTCACTGCCGGTGTTAATATATTTCATTTTCAAGTCTTCAAAAAAAATTGACGAGAAAGTAATTAATGATGTTGAATATGAGTATGAAGGTGAGGTGAAGATAAATTTGTTGAGGGTGAAGGTGTGTATCTCTTGAAGTTGTAGGTGAATCTGATGCTAAAGGAGTAAATGAAGATGAATTTGTTAAAGTTAAGGAGTATGTTCCAAATAGTGATAAAACAAGTGATTATTATATTGAAGATCAAACTGATTTTGAGGAGAATTGGGATTAGAGCAGTGTTATCTCAGAAGAAACAATTAAGGAGGTTAATTCTAACATTAAGAAACAATTAAGGAGGTTTATTCTAACATTGTCCAGGAGAGATAGATATTAACCTGGTTTCGAATATGACGGTTAATGTTGAAATCTTGGATTCAATTTCAATAATTAGAAAAATTGAAGGACACAAATTGATGATTTAAAAATAAGGGGACCAAAATTCAAAAAATGAACAAATGAAGGACTAAAACTGCAATTAAACCTAATAAATAATATCTATTGATTTTATTTTTTTGCATTTGGTTCCTTTTAATGGGGGCCAGATGGAGTATTAAAATTCGAATAATGCTAGCCACCTGTTTAATAATCTCTACCAGAAACAAACACTTCAATCAATTGAAATTTATATTAATTTGACAATTTATGTTAGATCCACCCAATTTTCATTCTGTTCATAAATAAGCAAAATTTATTAAAAGAGTAAACCAACCAAAATATATTAAATTTTCCTTATAAACTACCCTAACCATAAAGTTTTAACATATCTTCTTTTTGGCAACTAAAGTTTTAATGTTTGAAGCTACATAACATAAGTATGAGTTGTCAGCCTCCTGGAAAAATTATTGTGACTTATTCTTTTAACCAATAAGAGAGCGTTTTTGGTAGGTACCCATCTAAATAATATTCTTAATATATGGGAACTAGTTGTTTATTACTAAAAAAAGAAAGGAACTTTTTATTTAAGATTTTATTCTTAAAGGTTTTAAGATATCCTTTTATAACCTTTTCTTTCGTGTAGTTCTTCAAATTTTCTGTTCTAATTTTTTCAGGAATCTTAAACAAACAAGTCTTAAAAAAAAAAAAACTTTTTCTGATTAGTTTGTCTCACATACGGTGGTGTGCAAGTCATAAACCAGAAATGATGTTGGAAACTTTAATTTTAGATTATGTATGATGTGCTCTTACATGTCTTCACCCAAATTGTCTTGAACAACAACAACAATAATAATAATAGTAATAATAAACAGTAGTTATAATTAATAATTTGCTACAATAGGCAAGGAAGGATTGTTTTTTAAATTATTTTACGCATGAACTAAGAGCTAGAGAACGAAGACACATGCTTAATGTACTGCAAATATTTAATGCAATGCAATGTGTTATTGCTAGAATATTTTCTTGGGCAACTTATAATTGATTGAACTCTGAAGTAACACATGTACGGATTAAAGAAGACAAGAAAAAGATTAAATATTATATGGATTGAACTCTTATAGTTATTGCAAGAAAAATATTAAGAAGTTTATTTGGTAATCAACCGGAAGAGTGCTTAGATTCTCTCTTGACTGCATGCAAGTTTCTTCAACGTTTCAACCTTGTAATTGCTGCTTTTATTTGTTTGAAATCATGAGCACTCTTCCTCGTTACTCTTATGACGACCTCACCTCTACCTTTCAACAACTTTTACACAACCAGAAAGCTTCATCCAAGCTATATCCTTCTGTCACCTATATAAACAAAAGTTAACATTTTAAATTCATTCGTTAAATGATGTATGTGGTTTATAATAAAGACTATATACATCATTAATTAAGTGAATGCAAAATGTAAATTTTTGCTTATATTAATAACTGGAAGGTGTATTATTTAACTATAAACTATAAACGCATTTTAAATTGATTACTTGATTTTAAGACATTTGATCAAAATATATAGTTAGTCAATGTCTTAGTCACTAACTCATCAACTGACTCCATAATGTCTTACATGAGCTCATAATTTTTGAAGGTTTAAAAACATCAAATCAAGTACACAATTATACGCTAACCAATAATTGAACCATTATATTAGTTCAACTACCAAAAAGGTTAGTAGTTATTGGGATTTGATCATTTCATGGAGATTGGTAAATGCACACAAAGCATTAAACTCAACCGTATAATAGAATAAAGAGTCTTATTAACAAGTGTCCTTAGGGTACTTGTTAAGGATTCAAAAAATAGAAACAATTGATAACTTTTATGTAAAAAAAAAGTTGTTTTTTGAAGTTTCAATGTGTTGAATGCACAAGTTATAAGACAAAGCTTTTATTTTAAATTTCTTATCAAGTGCCCTAAGGGCACTTGTTAACATTTCCCTATAATAAAATAGCAAAAATAATCAACTGAAATTCATAGGAAAATTTGTTCAAATTTTATTTTTTATTGATTTGATTATATTAATGTATATATTGAATCAAATCATTCAGCTCTCGGGTATTTGGCTCATTAAAAGTGAATTTGAATCGATTCAAATTATTTTGAATAAATTCAAAGTTGTTCTGGAAGTTCTAATTCGATTCAAAGGAATTCCTGGAATCGAATCAAAGATTATCCGATTTTATTCAATCTTCATGACAACCTGAATTTCATATTTTGCACTATTGAATTGATTCATGACTTTTCGGGAAGGATAAAAGAAACTAGTGTAAATAAAGTTGTTTTTAACCTTTCCACTTATCTTTTATTAGAGTAGATAAAAATCACATTGTCATAATCATAAGTTATTGGATGAGAAGAACAATAGTTATTATAAGGTCATCTCTATTATAAGATGATTCATCGAGATTTATAAGCATTGTTTCTTCTTACTAGACTTCAGATTCTAAAGCATTGCTCAAAGGCGAGCATCATTATTGAATAAAATAGATGTTCATATTTTTCTTAATAAAATTAAATATATCTTCCGCTAAGAAGTTTGGTAAATATATCAGCTCAATGATGATCATTATCAATGAGTTTTATATCCAAAATTTCATTCCAAACATAATATCTTATAAAGTGATACTTAATTTCAATGTATTTTTCCCTTGAGTGCAAAATAGGATTTTTAGACAAATAGATAACACCAATATTATCACAAGAAATAGGAATATTGTTTTCACTTATCTGATAATTTTCTAACTGATGTTTCATACAAATTAGTTATGTGCAACAATTAGCAACTGAGGTGTATTCTACCTTAGTTGTTGACAATGAAATAATAGATTGTCTTTTACTAGCCGAGGAGATTAGATTTTCACTAATGAATTGACAATTCCACTGACATTTTTTTTTCTTTAATTTCTATCTCCTACATAGTCAACATCACATAATCCAACAAGATTGTAATCTTGGGATTTCTTATAAAGTAATCCAAGATTAGTAGTTCCCTTTAGATATCTAAAAATTATCTTAACAACAGTTAAGTGAGTCTCTCTAGATTCTGATTGGAATCTGGCACACAAGCATACAATGAATATAATAACAGGTCTAGGTTCAGTTTGGTAAAGCAGAGAACTTATCGTACCTCTGTATACAATTTGATCTACCTTGTTGCTTTTATCATCTTTGCTTAGATTGCAAGTTGGATGCAAATGTGTTGTCTCCGGTTTACTAGTTGAACTTCTTTAGAAGTTCTTTGGTGTATTTGGATTGATGAATATAAACTTCATCTTTGCATTAATTGATTTGAATATCAAAAAAGAACTTCATTTCTCCCATCATACTCGTTTCAAAGTCTACATGCATCATCATAGAGGATTTCACTTCACCTTGGTCATTGAGCTTGTTTCTAAAAACCCATTTGGTTCCAATGATGTAATTCTGAGGGGGTTTAGCTACCAAGTCCCAGACATTATTTCTCTAAAATTGATTAAGCTCTTCTTGAATTCCCACAATCCATTCATCATCTTTCAAGAATTCATCAACATAATTATGCTCAATCATTGACAATTGTTCCACCATAGAGTGTTGGTTTCTGAAGGTTGGTATTGTGTTCAGGGGATTGTCCTTGTTTTCAATGATTAGATCTTCTAGATGTGATGTTTTGTACTTGAAAGTTCTTCCAGATTGTGTTGCATTGTTTGAGCCATCATTTTTCCACTTCGCAAATACCTTTATCTTGTAAAGTATTAGAAGGCGTAGCATATTCTGAAACATCATAAGTTCCTTCTGGTACATAGGTTGTTTCTTGTAATGCACTGATCTCAAGATCTGTAGGGCTATCCACTAGCTACTGACATTTGATTTCTAAGATCTTTATAATCAAAATTCATGTGTATCGATTTTTCAACTATATTAGATTCAGAATTATACACTCTATATGCCTTAAAGCGTTTAGAGTATCCCAATAAGATATGCTTTTAAGCTTTGGCATCAAATTTGTTTAGATGAACTTTGTTGTTCAAGATATAATAGATACATCCAAACTGATGAAAGTAAGATATAATGGGTCTTCGTCCTTTGAAGAGCTCATATGGTGTTTTGTTCAATATAGGTCTAATATATATTCTATTTTAAACATGACATGATATTTTCACAACTACTATCCAAAAGTTCTTATATCAGTTTCATGAATCATGGTGTGTGTCATTTCTTGTAAAGATCTATTATTTCGTTCTACAACTCCATGTTTTTTACAAAAAGTTTCAAATGTTTTTTACAAAAAGTTTCATGTTTTTCACAAAAAGTCATGGAGAATTCCATATTTTTTACAAAAAGTTTCAAATGCTCATTTTCAAACTCACCACCATGATCACTTATGATTTTCTAAATTTAAAATTCCTTTTCAATTTGCACTTAAGTACAAAAGATGCTCAACACATCATATGACCCATCCTTAGATTTGATGATTTTTACCCAAGTTCATCTGCTATAATCATCAATTATGACTAATCCATATTTCTTCCCACGTATAAAGGCAATACTTACAGGACCAAAGATATCATTGTGAAAAAGTTCCAAAGGTCTGTAGGTTGGGACAATGTTCTTGGTTTTAAAAGATGTTACAACAATCTTTTCTTTTTGATATGTTCCACAAAAAGCATATGAGTGATACTTCAAATTTGGAAGGCCTTTGACAAGTTTTCAATTGTTAAGTTTAGAGGTTATTCTCCAACTAACTTGACCTAAAAGTCTATGCCATCTCCATTTTTCACCATTCAATGTCGGAAGACACACTATCGTATGATCAGTCAAATAAGAAAAATTAATCTTATAAACATTGCATTTCCTCTTACCAATGAAGAATATGAACTTATTAGATGGATTGATGATTGTGAAGTTGTTCTTATCAAACACTACTTCATAACCATTGTCACATAATTGACTTATACTCAGAAGGTTATGTTTTAGTCCATATAAAAGTATAACATTTTAAACATAAGAGAAAGAAAAGTTATCAATAGTACCCACACAAATTATCTTCCCTCACTGGTTTCCTCGAAATCCCACATTTCCAGAGTTAGGGTTTAGAACTTATTATTTTCTCTTGTCATGTGTAATGAGAAACCATTGTCCAGGTACCATGACTGGTGCTTTAACTTTCTTGTAGAGCATATATGAGACAAAGGACAATTCAAACTTAGATACCCATAATTTCATGGTTCATTTGAGGTTAATTCTCGATAATTTATCCTTTTTCACATATTTTGGCTTTGAATAAGATTTCATCTTTTGTCCCCTTTTCACATAGTCAGAATAAGTAGTGTGCTTTTGCCTAGATTGTGAACATTTATGATAGGTTTACTTGTTGAATATCTAATACCTTCTTTCTTGTTCCTAATTACACTATAAATTATACAAGTCATCTTGATTTTCTCAATGTCATTAATGAGAAACTATTAAAGTGAAATTTCATGCTTATTAGAGTGTCTCTGGACATCAAAGATTGATTGTTGGTTCTGAGATCCTCAATTTCTTTGTACCCTTAGCCTTTTCAAGAAGAACTATATATTCTTTTTGAAATTTTTTGAAGTTTCTTTATTTACTTTGATAATTGGTAATTATGTCCTTAATATCAGCGATTAACTTTTCATGGGTAAGTTCAAAAAAATACAACATCATCATTATCAGCATCTGAACCTGCATCAAAATATGTCTCTGCCAACAGAGATAGATTTGTTTCTTCTTCATGAGAGTCAACATCTAGATATTCCCTTGTGGCGATGTGATTTTTCTTGACTCTGTTTTTGAAGGCATCCTTTTTGAAATTGTCCTTCTAAGGTTTGTTCTTCTGAAGGTCAGGACAATCATCAACAAAATGTTCAGGATACTTGCAATAAAAGCAAACCTTTGGTTCATCCTACCTATCTTTGAAGCTTGATCATCTAGAACCACATCTTCTTCCTGGAAACCTCTTCCTCTTATTCAAGTATTGAAGTCTCTTGGAGACGAATAAAATTTCATCTTCATTGGATCTTTCAATAAGATCTTCTTCTTAAGTATCTCCTTCAGACTCTACAGCGTGAAAAGCATTAAAATATGTTCCCTTTGACTTAAAAGTAATGGATTTACTCTTCTTGGATGGATCATCCCCTAATATCTCGATTGCATGACTTTTTACAGATCTTATTAGAGTCTCCAAGTCAAGTTTGTTCAAGTCTTTTGCTTATAGAATGACAGTCACCTTGAGTCTCCATTTAACAAGAAGACTTCTCAAAATCTTCTTAACATGAGTATAACTCTTACTCAACACTTATAGATCATATACAAGAGTTTGAAACCTTAAAAACATGGTTTTCGTATATTCATCATCCTTCGTTTTGAATAGTTAATAATGTTAGGTAAGAAGATTTGCCTTGACTTCCTTAACTTGTGATTTCTCTCATAAGTTGTACAAATGAAATCAAATATTCTCTTAGGAATAGATTTGCCTACAATTTTGGTATACTATAGAAAAGAAAGAGTTTCCACCATAATGCTGAAGGTGAGAAAACACAAGAAGCGAGGTTGAATTGTGTTGGCCTTTTTGACGATTTCTTTTTCTAAGTGTTTATAAAAAAAACTGATCGTAGTCTGAATGCAGTGGATAACATAACACAAAGATAAAGAGTCATAAAGAAAGAAATAAGTCACAAAATAATTTTATATTGGTTCCTCCCACAACACAGGAGTAGTTCATTCCCCTTGCACTTTCAAGGGATTTCACTATAATCACTCTGGATTACAAATTGTTCAAGGACACTTCCAAGAGACTTCTCTTTGCTCAAGCACAACTGCAAGAAACTTCTATGTTTAAGTCAACTGCTTAACACTTCCTTCTCTAGGACACTACCTAAATAATTTTGCTCTAGGAAAACTCCAAGAGACTTCCCTTTGCTTAAGCAAAACTGCTTAAGACTTTCCCTTGCTCAAGGACAACTCCAAGAGACTTCCTAGGTGTTCAAGGTTTCACCAAGAGACTTATATGCTCAAGCACACAGCGGGAGACCTTCTAAAAAAATTTCACAACTACAAACAAGTTAATTTGTTCATACACTTGATTTAACAATGGTAGTGTAAATTGAACAAATAAATAGACTCTTTAGGATTTCTAAGATATAAACTTCAAAGCTAAAATCCTAAGTGTTTTGCGCTATTTCATTTCATAGATATTTGCACAAAAAAATAGCAGAGTCTTGTTACTTCTTCTTAAGGTCTTCAATTGCATTTACAAAAAATGATTTGAGAGACGTTGGAGAAGAGTGTTAGCGTAAATAGAGTCATTGATAAGCTTTGATCAAGAACTTTGGACCTTTGCCTGATATGGATAATTTTGTTGGAAAGTCATTTCAATATGCTTTGCTGAAAGAAGAATTATTCGTTGCATTCTTTTTGTTCTTGAGGTCCTTTGCCTGGTTGCACGCGTAGACAAAAGAAGACAAAAGAATTGCTCTATTAGATACTATGATAGAGACATATCCAAGTATGCCAATCAGATTTTGTGTCTAATGTCCTACAAGGAATCTATTGAGATCACTCTCAAGTTATTGTGAGGAATCCTTCTTCTAAGGACGTTGACTTCTGGTTGATCTTCCTTTAGATTTTCCATCATAGTCTTCTAAGCTTCTCATTTTCCTTTTTATGCTCTTCATATGTTCGTTCTTCATGATAAATAAATTTTGCGCACTTGAACATATGTTAGTATTCCAATTGTTTTTCAATACTTTGTTGTCATCAAAATTCTATAGGACTTAGATGAACCATTCTTGTTATAACAAATGCCAAGAGCTCTTTAGTGTTTCTTGTATATAACCTTTTGTTCTTCTATTAAGCTATTTATATCAGTAGGAATTCCATCAAAATTCACTAGAATGTTGATATCATCTTCAATTATATCCCAAAGTTCTTCTTTAATGACAATGATATGACTTTAAATCTTACTTGTCCACCAAGAAAATTGGTCCAGCATCTTCAATGAATGTGGGAGGTCTAGATAAGTAAGAATTTTTAGCATTTGAATCAGAAGTGGAGTTGTGGTAATCATTACCACCTGGGGGAGGAACAACATAAATGGAATTGGAATTACATATGTTTTTTCAGGATCTTATATATGTTAAACGATAAGTGTTGAATTAACAAGCCAGACGCTCTCATACCAACTTAAGGTGAAAAAACACAAGAAGGGGGTTGAATTGTATTGGTTTTTTCTAAAAATCTTTTTCTAAGTTGTTAACAAAACAGAGGAAGAAAGGAAAAGCAAAGAAAGAGAGAAGAGCAACACAAGAAATTATTTTGATTCACCCTCTAATATGAGGTTAGTCCAGTCCCCTTGCACTTTTAAGTGATTTTTTTACTATAATCACACAATGGATTAATAGTGTTTTACCCCCTGTAATATAGGTCATTTCCGGGTTTGCCCCCTGTAATATTTTTGTTTTAGTTTTCCTCCTTGTAAAATTATTTTTTTCCAGAATACCCCACTAATAGGTCATTCAAAAACCAAAATTTCTAGAATTTTTTATTTATGAAAATGACCTATTAGGGGGGTATTTTGAAAAAAAATAACTTTACGAGGACGAAAATCAAAAATAAATTTTACAGGGGGTAAACCCTGAAATGACCTATATTACAGGGGATAAAGCACTATTAACCCATCACACAATATTACAATTACTAAGATACATAAGTCTAAGATTTCTTTACCTTACAGTTGAGGACTTCTACAATCAGAGGTTACAAATAAATTTGATTATGTTTTCACTTTAATACTAAAAAAATAGTAAACTAACTTAAACCTCAATAGACTTCTGACACTTAAGAAATTATAAGATTGAAAGTATGTAAAAAAAAAATCTACGTGTTTGTGAGCTATGAAATTTGACAAAGTTTTGACACACTTAAATTTCGTGAAGTCTCTTATAGTCTTCAGATGCTAAAGATCCTTAAATAGGAGAATATAATAGAACCATTGTTTGAATAATTGTCGGTACATTATCTTCTTTGAGAAACTTTGGTCATGTTTGAAAGGCTTGTTAGTATATAATGGATAATTTCATTGAATAGTACTAGACGGATCATTTCCTTATTTTGGAATGATTTATTGCATTCTCTTTGTCTTTCAAAAACTTTATTTGTTTCTGCACATGTTTAAAAGAAGAAAAATTGTACTTCAAAAATTCAAAGCAGTGTCTCATTAGAAGAAGACAAAACAAGTTAGAGTCTCTTAGAGTTGACTATGATGTGTCCCTCAGATATTAAACAATGACGTGTCCATCAGAATGTGCTTACATCAAAGCTTGTTTCCATCAGAGTCTTCAAAACTTGATGGGTCTTCTAATTAGAGCTTTAACTTTTTGTTGATCTTTCTTTAGATCATAATCTTAGTCTTCAGAGATTCTCTCGAGTACCAAATGTATATCTTTGCATTAAGAGCTTGGTGTTTTAGAATCAATAAACTGATTTTAGAATCAGAATTTAATTATATGTTCTTGCACACTTGAACACACATTAGATTTCTCAATTATTCTTTCAAACATTGTTATCATCAAAACCTTAACTACGTTGTTCTAAAACCCACTTTGGTTCAACAATATTATATTATGTTGCAAATAATATTGGAAGATAAATTTCTCCCTTATAGAACTTCCTTTTCCATTGTTCTCGCAACTATAACAGTTTAAAAGATTCGTTAGAAGATGAGCTGCTCATGAATAAGATGATATTGTCGAGGAAGATTTCACTACTTGACCTAAGGTAATGTGTGATATAGAATAGATTTCAAATTCTATTCTATAATATAATGAAATTTGCTTTTTATTTAGTTAGATCGTGGTTTAATAGATTATCAAGGATGTCTAATTGATTAGTCCAAAAATAATAGGTTTGTACAGTACAAATTCATCCATTAATCAATTAGCTCAAGCAAACTAATCGATTAGCACATTTGAGATCGATTACAATAGTAATTCTAATTGATTAGATATGGTAAAACAACAACTAAATGTCTTTAATTATATTATTTTGATGTCCAAGCATCCAAACATCAATAGAATAGAAAAGCACACAAGACACAAAAATAAAGTTAAAAAATTTAGGCGTTCCAAATGCCCCAGGTCCAAAATCTTAATTTAATCATGTATGTTAAATTATATGTTAAATTGAAATTACTTGCACTTTTGAAAATGCATTATATGTTAAATTGAAATTATTTATTAAAGTATGAAATAATTAAAAATTATGGAAAAACTTGTAAAGTTGATTTATTTTGTTATTTTTACTTGACCATTAGATTTTTTTTTTGAAGGATTGACCATTAGATTGTTGAAATTTATTGTTTATGTTGAATTATTAGAGTAATTAAGTGATTGAATTCAACTATTTAATGAAACCGACTTTGATTTTTGGGTGAAAAATTATTGGCCAATTTGGTCTAGTAAATCAGTCACTAATCCAAATATTCACTGCTGGAGTAAGTTAATCTTTACCCATAATGCATTTTTTTTTGTCAAGTAGCCTAGTGGCTGGAGTTCACATATATTTAAATATGGAGAAGTGGGATGTCAGGGTTCGAACCCCTGCCCCCTGCATATATAATGCAATGTCCCTACCAATTGAGTTATGCTCACGCAGACCCCATAATGCATCTTTAATGGGTAAACTAAATTATTTTTTATGGGGACAAATTATCATGTACGATTTAATCATTTCATAGTTTATCTAAATATATTTTACTTTAATAGTGATTGTTTGTAAATGACTCAAACTTGACTCCATATATGTTTATATATTTTTATTCGTAATTAGTTTTGACTCAAAACTGATTTTTTTTTTTTTTAATAATGATTTCAATGCTTGAGATATATATTTTTTAGGTTATAGTTCTATAGTTGATACACTCTAAATTTTAATTCACCCTTTATCATGTCATGCTTACTCCAACTCAAATTTTTTATAGTTGCATCATCTAAAGTTTTTTTGGTATACTACATCATGTGCTAAAGTTGTCTAAAACTAATATGACTAATGTCGTACCTCTAATCAAAAAAGTTTATTTCATAGTTCTAAAATATTTCATATTTTAATAAGTAACTTCAATTTAATATATAATACATTTTCAAAAGTGCAAGTAATTGTTGACTATTATTATGCATAATTACAAGTGTTCAATACAGACACTCTTCGAATAAACCGTGACATGTGTCCGACACCGACACGACCCGACACATATAATTACACCGAATTATATGATTTTCTTAAATTATTAATAATGTCGGTGTGTCAGTATCTCTATCGTGTTCGATGTCTGTGTCTGTATCCATACTTCATAGGATAACATTAAGCTAGAAACTTTCATGAACTTGAGTAGAACAACTTTTATGTTGTTGGTAGGGTTCAAATTAATTGATTCAACACAAGTGGATAGTGCTGAGCACATTTAAAACACAAGATCCTTACAGACCGGGCATGATGAATGAACAAACTATATGCTCATCCATTAGAATAAAGCATTCACTTATAGAATCTCTACTTTATTTTCTTTTATCACTCTCTCTACTTTTTCTTTTCTACCAGAACAAACATTTCACACTTTAATTATGCTCAATTCTTTTTTCACAAAATTAAAAGATGGAGGGGTCGTGATTCATCAAATTGTAAACAGTGAAAATAAAGAAGAAGGACCAATTCTTTACATAAAAAAATATCTTAACCTTCTTTTATATGTTTTGTAAGAACTTTGTCAGTGAAACTTTAAATTTTCAATCTTTGGTTAATTTTTTAGGTATGAGGGACAATCAAAAGCTGGCTAGATGACTAGAGTTTGTACATAATTACTCTTTGATTGGTCTTTATTTTTATCTTTTAAAAGCCAAGAAATGATTGAACTAGGAGAACGTTATATACATACAATACCTTGATTAGAATCCAATGTATAAGAAGCTAGTAAAAAATACCACAAAACAGCACCAAATAAGCACCAACAAAATGAATATAAAAAATGTAAAAAAATTATGGCTAAATATGAGCCATCACCATGCTGACCACAACCATAAAAAATTCTCCAAATGCAAAAAACAATGGCTATACAATGAGTCATGATGACGTTCAAAAAGTGTTGATAGGATTATGTATTGATCACTTAGTTAAGTCATGATTAATTGAGAGACTTCAAATTAGTTAATCCAAGGATCAACACTTTTTTTTTTATGGTGGCCAAACTTTAAACTCTGGACCTTGTATATATTATGTATTGTCCATATCAACTTAGCTAAGCTCACGAGGATCAAAGATCAACGTATTAAGAAACATTGGTTGAACATTTTCTTCCTTAAAAATATTGATGAACATTTTCTCGATTAAAAATAGTGATGTGGACGTGGATGGAAATCAATAACATGAAGGTGTGTGTGGCCGTGGGGAAATGAATAGCTCAGCTGTTTTAGACTATAATTCAACTGACCTAGCAGGAGCAGTAATTTATGTAAAATGTGAGTTAGTGGTCCATAACATAGCTGATGTGAATTCTATATGTAGATCAAATTAAAAACTTGCACTCATCAACAAAAATAAAGTTATAAGAATTTGCATGGAACACATTTCTTTAAATAAAATAAGGTTATGGAGGGTGTGATCAAATGATAAAAAATAAAATAAAAACTCAATAATTTATATTTATCCCTTTTGTTTAATTTTTTCATGTTTTATTACTTTTTTTTTCTTAGGGTTTTCATGTTTTACTTGTTACTTTCCTTCAAATTGTTTTACTTTTTATTCAACTTTAGTTAGTACGCAGTTCAACAATTTCTACATCAGACATTACATTAATTGAGTAGTATATATAGGATCCTGCAATTTCAACAATGGCTAAATAGCTTAGCATATGGCTAGTTAGAAACACCAAATTCTCACAACAATAATCAACACGTATAAACATATCACAAAAAAAAAAAAAATTGAAATGTACCTTTAGCTTATATTATGCATCTCATTTGCAATACTTACTTGTTTATATCTATCTTTTTTAAGTATCAACGAAATGTTTTTTTTACTGATATATTCTTTATTTATTATAGAAAAATATTAACTAATATCCTTAGAACACTAATTAATAAAACAAATATATCTTGAAACTTGTGTATTCAAAGTCTTAAAAATGTAAAAAATTTATGTTTTCAATATAAAACTTTTTTTTTATATAAACTTGAGTATTTGGCCCAAAAATCGATTCATCAATGGATCAATCTCACTCTCCACTCATTAAGAGAATTCAAACCAACTTTATTTTATTTTTATATTTTTTACAGGAAACAACTATATTTTAAATAAGGGAAATGTTAACGAGTACGCGTTAAGACCTTTAAAAGGTAACTTTTTTAAAAAAATTAATGTAATCAATGCATTGTAAATTGAAATTTTTGACTTTTTTTATGGAATAATTTCTTCTTTTAGAATGATTATAGAGTGCATCGAGACACTTGTTAACAAAACCCTTTAAATAATGATTAATAACTCAAATAATACATCTATAAATTTTAAAATATTTTTTAAACCAAACATATTTTCCGTACGCAATTGTAAAGACTAATCCTGAGATTAATCTAGTTTATTGAGCTCTCTGAATAAATGTTTTTCATACGTACCCGCGATTGAACTTTGTGTTGCATGATAAATGCAAGCTACCGAGTTAGTTTAGAGCGTATTTATTAAATAGGATAAGGTCATAATTGAAATTGATCAAGGACCTTGGTATAGAAAGTTGTTATACCTACTCATCTAATATGAAACTTGTGGTACGTATTTACACCATGAACAATTAATAATACACACTGATATAAATTTGTTCCATCAATGTTATTCCCACACAAGTGCACAACTTGAAAATGAGATGATACTGACTTATAGATCGTGGACCATAGTCCAGAAATTTGATGCCTAAGTCTATGGCCATAATCTGCAAGCTTTTCCAAATATCTTCATGACTTAACAATTCAAGTAATTGTCTTTTTTCATAATTTGGCATAAAGCAAATTGAGTTTTATAATTTTTATGCATATTTAAACGTTTTGGTTTTGGTACCTTTCATGCCTAATTTGAATATCTATGCTTACTAGCTATGATAACTCTCTTTCTGGCTCCATATGTTCCTATTTAAACTAAAGAAAACCCTACATCGAATGCGAAAACTGATTCTATCAATTTTTTGCATTCAAAGAAGAAAATGAACATGTAACATGACCTTACAATGATCGTTTTTGCTTTGGACCATATGTTTTTCACGCCAGCATGCATAAAAATCTTTTGTAGGAACATGAAATTGATGCATGCCCGCAACTAAAGTTTCTTTGTCTAACAGATGGAAGATTAGGGGAGGAAATATATTAGCTAAAATTTTAACAAGATATATTAGTGGTTGCTATTAGGTTTTTTTTTAAATGATTGGTGGATTTTAGCTAAAAAAAGAAAATATATTTTTAATTTTAAAAAGATGACCACATATTTATATGATTGTCTAAAAAGCTAAATCACCTTCGGAGGAGGTTGATAGTGGTGGATCTTCTTTTTTTGTAGTGATCGAGTTTTGAACCCCGGACTAATAGTGGTGGATCTATGGTGGAGGACTGGAGATGACGGAGGTGTTACATTAATTATTAAAAATTGTTATTAATACAATTATGATTTATTATTACTAACATTGATTAGCTTATAAATATCTTTTGATTTTGTTTCGGAACGGAGGGTGATGGGTTGAACTATTTTGTCAAGCACAATGAACATATGATAAACTTTAAACCTAGAATCTAAACGACCATGATGGTGGTTTATCTCTCATTCTCTATCAATCGAAATCCTTCGCCGTTGTTGGTTATCGTCCATCAATTTAAGGTACATAAGTTTTGATCTTCTTATCGTTGTTAAGACTAGTCTCCATCGAAAAATGTATTAGGAAAAAAAGATAAATTGTACTCTTTTCAATTGTCTTTTTTTTCATATGCATGAGTCAAATCATGTCTTTAGCCATTTTATTTATGGTGTCAAACATCTTACCACTTGGACCAATCACGTATTAGCTAACAAGATATTATTATTTGTATTAGGATTATAGTATACTTAGCATTATAATTTTTGTTGTTCTTAATTTATGCTAAAAGAAATTAACCACTTATTTTATTCCCACCTTGTCTGTGCTACTACACTCGATATCGGAAACCATTGTGTTATTATGAACCCACATTGTGTTATTATGAACCCACATGCTGTAATATTTTTTTATAAGCCCACATGATAAAATTGATTGCATATATAGTGAAAGAGAAAATCATTTTGTTGGCAGAATCATCGTATAGATAACGGTCATGTGATGATTGACTTTTATTAACAAATGGTATTCGACTTATCTAAGACAAACACTTTTTTTAATGAAAATTGAAAACTAACATACACTTTTCTATTCTCACGAGTTAAGAGTTGAACTCATAAATATAAATTAGAAAATGTTAACTAGTGATTGAAGACATTTATTAAGAAAATAAATATAGTAAGTATCGTATTAGAAATTATGCAGTAAAAAAATTTAAATTGAAAGTTTTCTTTTTTTACCAGCTTAACCAATGTCTTAGAAACGACACAGTTTTTTTTCCCGACAAGAGAGTCTAAATGAAATGTGATTAAAACTGTTAATATGAATTTTTTAATTATTTGTTTAAAAAACTCGATTATGTCAGCCATATCACAACACGTATGTGTTCATATTCTTTTCAAACTTTTGGTCAAAGTTTATGAAAACATGTATAAAGGTGTTTGAGTGGGAGAAAAATGAATCATGTCTAATTTAATCAAACTAAAGTAGATAAAAACTCAAAAAAGGAAAAACGTCTGCAGCTAAAGCTGCGCAAATTGTTTCAATAATTATGAAGAAGTAGAATTCTTCACGTGGAAGGTCCATCTATATCCTCAAGTGACGTGCATGCACATTGTAATTTCATCGATAAATAAACGTTTTTTTTAAGGAGAATACTAGAAAACACAACAATTTGGTAGGTAATTTCCTGAAAGTTAAACCTAAATGAGTATCTATTTGCATAGACAAGAAGTAATTTAAACCATTTGATTATAATTAATTGGTTTAATAGCAGTTTTAACCTCTTAACTTTCTTAAAGTTGCGATTTTGATCCCCTAAACAATAACTACAAAACCGCCTCCTAAGTTTTGCACCTGTGGCAGTTTTGGCCCTCAAGACCAATTTTGACTCGGTCTATGTTGACGTGGCATCCTAAGTGAGGTGTCACATGTTATTTTTTATTTTTTTTGTCTTGGGGGCCAAAACTGCTACAGTTGCAAAACTTAAGGGGCGCTTTTGTAGTTTTTTTACTTAGAAGACCAAAATCGCAACTTCGTAAAAGTTAGAGGACGGAAACTGCTATTAAACCTAATTAATTTAATCACATTTCATCTGTCTAGTACGACCTTCCTTAAAAAAAAATTATCTAGTACGACCTCTCAAAAAATAAAAATCTATTTAGTACGATCAAATAAAAAACGAATGACTAAACTTTTTGACACGGGGTCTAATATTTTGATAGAACCATAAAAAATATTCCCTCGTACCCAACTGAATTTATATATTCATCCCTGCATGAATTAACTCAGGTTGCGTGAGTTAACTCACGCACCATATATGATTCTATGTGACTTAAGTCACGCCGCGTGAGTTAAGTCACGCTGAGTGACTTAAGTGTATATGACAACAATACAACAACATAACACTTCACTTTTATTTTCATCCAAAGAACGATTTTTTCCCCTCCAAGTGCGAATTTCACAAAACTCAAGCAAATCATCATCAAATCACGCAATTGAATAATTAAGTAATGTTTAATCTACTTCATTGTTTTTTTTTTAAATTTTTTTTTGATTTTTTGAAGAAATTAGACATTTTTAAATTTTTAGAATTTTGGCTTGCATATTAGTTTTAGGATTGTTAGTGATTAATTAAGTTAGGAATTGTAGTTTAGATGTTTTGTTTAGAGTACAATGTGGTAGTTTAGGGATTAGAAATTGTTAGATTTCTTAGTTGTTTGAAAATCGCACTCTATGTGTTTGGTAAAATGTCTCAATGATTTTTGTTTTGTTTTTTGGATTGTTAATGATTAAAATAGTTAGAAATTGGTTTGTTAATGTTGGTTATAGTATATTTGACTGCAATGTGGTAGTTTACGGATTTGAAATGACACTGCCGTAATATAAGTATTGTGGATAAGCCTGATATTGAGCAGGAGCAGCTTCAGCAGCAGGAGGGCGGGGTCAGGCTCAGGGAGAGCCGGTTGTGGAGTACGAGGCCGAACCGGAGGGCTATGGAAGGGGGGCCTTCTGTGGTCACACTTTTACCTCATGTCGGTAGACATGTGGCATGCAAGATATGGGTCGATGTCAATGTAAGTATATTTAATGTTTATTTTACTTATTTTAATGTTTATTTAACTTATTCTAAAAATTATTTTACTTATTTTACGTTAGAATTAAAATTTATGTTAGAATACATTTAATGTTTATTTTACTTATGATTTATTTAACGGTTTTTTTTTTATTTCAGTTTCGAAAAAAGCATAAGGTGAAAGGTGTCTCGTGTAACACCCCGAAATCCCAACTTAAAACATTCATACATTTAATCAGAGTATATCACAATAAATCAGGATGTCACATTTCATAAAATCTTTAAAATCAAATCAAATAATAATTTATTCTTAAACAATATTCAAACATAGCAGCGGAATTCATAAACGTCTCAAAATCCTTAAAATAATTAATTCTTGGCACAAGGCCTCATAAACATCTCAAAATCAAAGTTACGTCGCAAACATCATTATCAGTCAACATGATACATAAAGGAATAGAAACAATGATAAATCTCCATCCCATTACGTATCAGAGCTCCTAAGACTCCACAAAAACCTCTCACATCGTCGTACCTATGCTTGGTCACCTGCACTTGCCCACAAGGCGGCAATTCCAACAGAAGGGGTGAGATTCACAACAATTATATTAACATATAATTCAAATAATCATGCTTAAAATAACAACAATAATCGTCACATATAACTGAATACATCTCAAACATCTACGTATAATAAATCATCTTAGAACATCTTCACATAACAACGTCTCATAACATCTCAGACACAAGACTCGACAAATGCAACTCTAACATCTTAACATCATGCATGTGGTACCAATATTTTAGCTTTAATAAGCTTCACCGTCGCTTTGAGCAAATGCTCCACCGTCGCTTTGAGCATAAGCTCCACCGTCTCAATTATGCAAATGCATGAACTCGACTCATATACTTAAACAAGTTAACACACAACATCTTAACATCATATACGACTCTTTATCGACACATGCAGTTGTAACAGTACATGACAGCAGCTCAGCACACTTAACGTATGTATATACAGCACAAAGTAGTCATCGCAAACATCACTTAAACTTCATTCATAAACTTCGCTTAACAACATATAAATCATGGGTTAATGTCAACAATTGAAAATCACCTTACAGCGTCATTACAGGTTATAATATAGGTCTTAAACATCTCTAATACTATCCAAAGGTCTACCCTTAAAGCCTCGCTCAAAACAGAGTTATAAAACTCAAGTTATAGTGGTCTGAGACCACATTGCTCGCTATGGCGAGTGGTTCTGCTCGCCACGGCGAGCTGTCAAATTTTCATTCTGCCAGTGCTCGCTACGGCGAGTGATGTCGCTCGCCTCGCGCGCACTAAGAGGTTGCTCGCCTCGCGAGTATATACCTAACTGCTCGCCACGGCGAGCTATCGCAGATGGGTTACGGGTTCGCTCGAAACCCCGCCAAAACTCGTCCAGTTCTTCATGTTATGCTTCTAATCTCTCAGAATCATGGCCCTAGTGGTTAATCTAGGTTCTGTAACAGGTTTCTACATCAATTCGCATCATTATAACGTCAATTCATCACAAAATCCATTAAACCCTAACTTTAGAACTCTCTCAAAACTCTCTCTAATCCCTTGGTTAATCATAACAGATGAATTACAGTATAACATAATCGAAGTTAGGCTCACCCTTACCTGGTATGTGTGCAGAATTGGGGTTCCCTCTTCTCTGGCCACTTTTCTCCCTTTTTGCAAAAGTCTGTAACGTACTGACTGTTTCTCTCTAAACCTAACTTCCTTTTATAATTCTTTCTATTCTCACTTATCCCCACAACTCTATCTTATTTATGAAAACAACCCCATCTCTCAAAATATTTGTTATTATATCCCATCTTAATTTTCATATAAATATATATATTATCATCACATATTTTATTTTATTAAACAATAAAATAAACATCACACCACAACAACATCTCATACGTCACAAATATCATTAAAATCATATAATATATAATAATATACTATATACTCTAATAAAATAATTAAATAAATAAAGTGGGCGTTACAACTCTCCCCCACTTAAAGGATTTTCGTCCTCGAAAATCTTACCTCGATTAAACAACTCCAGATATGACTCCAGCATCTTACTTTCCAACTCCCAAGTTAAGCTTTCACCAGTCGCTCCACCCCAAACAACTCTCACTAGAGGTATCTCCTTGCCTCTCAACAACTTCACCTTGTGATCATCGATCCTCAAGGGTAGAGTCTCAACCGTAAGGTTGTCCCTTGCTTGTACATCGTCACTTTGGATCACATGAGATGGATCCGGAACGTACTTCCTCAATTGCGACACATGAAAAACATCGTGCAAATTCGATAAATGCGGTGGTAATCCAACACGATAAGCCACCGTCCCAATCCTCTCTGATATCTGATACAGACCAATAAACTTTGGAGTCAACTTCTTCGACTTTAAGGCACGACCTACACCGGTCATTGGAGTAACTCGCAAAAACACATGATCTCCCTCTTGGAACTCAAGGTCCTTCCTACGCTTGTCATGATAACTCTTTTGTTGACTCTGCGACGCTTTCATCTTCTCTTGGATCATTCTTACCTTCTCAGTGGTTTGTTGCACAATCTCCGGTCCTAAAACCACACTTTCACCCGACTCAAACCAACACGACGGAGTTCTACATCTTCTTCCATACAAAGCCTCGAAAGGTGTCATTCCAATACTAGAATGGTAACTGTTATTATAAGTGAACTCTATTAACGGAAGATGACTATCCCACGCTCCTCCTTGTTCAAGTACACACACCCTCAACAAATCTTCCAACGATTGAATCGTCCTCTCGGATGGACCATCTGTCTGAGGATGATACGCCGAACTCAACTTTAATTGAGATCCTAAAGCTTCTTGCAAACTTTTCCAAAATCTAGAAGTAAATCTCGGATCTCTATCCGACACAATGCTCGAAGGAACACCATGTAATCTTACTATCTCCTGAATGTAAATCTCTGCTAACCGAACCATAGGAAAATTGATATTGATCGGTAGAAAATGAACTGACTTGGTTAACCTATCAACAATTACCCAAATAGAATCGTTCCCTCTTGGAGTAGTTGGCAAACTCGCCACAAAATCCATGGATATGCTATCCCATTTCCACTCTGGCACATCCAACGGTACCATCATACCAGCAGGTTTCTGATGTTCTATCTTTGATTTCTGACAAACTAGACAAGAATACACAAACTATGCCACATCACGTTTCAATCCAGACCACCAAAACAACTTCTTCAAATCATGATACATCTTCGTAGCTCTTGGGTGAATACTCAAGCTACTTCTATGGCTCTCTTCAAGGATTGCCTTCTTCATCTCATCGTTGTTCGGAATACAGATTGTACCTTGGAATCTCAACACACCGTGATCATCGACTCTAAAATCACCATCTGCAGTCTGGTTACTCACAACAAGCAAATCTACAAACTTAACATCTTCTTTCTGCGCTTCCTTAATAGTTTTCAGAAAATCATTGTCAATTCTCAACATCCCTAGCTTTACACTCTGATGTGATCTTTCACAAACCAAGCTCAAATCTCTGAATTGTTCCAATAGTTCGAACTCTTCCGCCATCATAGCAGACATATGCAACGTTTTCCTACTCAAGGCATCAGCAACTATGTTAGCCTTACCCGGATGGTAATTCAAATCAAAATCATAATCCTTCAATAACTCGAGCCATCTCCTTTGCCTCATATTTAATTCTTTCTGATCAATTAGGTACTTCAAGCTCTTGTGGTCACTAAACACTTCAAACCTCGAACCATGCAAATAGTGTCTCCAAATTTTCAACACAAACACCACTACAGCCAACTCAAGATCGTGGGTAGGATAATTTCGTTCATGAATCCTCAACTGCCTGGATGCATAAGCAACCACTTTACCGTCTTGCATAAGTACACCGCCTAAACCCAACTTAGACGCATCACAATACACCACAAAAGGTGCTTCAGGCTTTGGCAAAATTAAAATTGGAGCTGTCGTCAACCGCTTCTTCAACTCATTGAAGCTACTCTCACATTGAGCATCCCACACAAAGGATTTACCTTTACATGTCAACTGCGTTAACGGAAGTGCCAACTTAGAAAATCCTTCTATAAATCTTCTATAATAACCAGCCAATCCCAAAAAGCTTCTAATCTCAGTAACCGACCTCAGAGTCTCCCATTGCGACACTGCCTCAACTTTAGATGGATCAACTGCTATTCCATCTCCAGAAATAATATGACCAAGAAAACTAACTTCCTTCAACCAGAACTCACACTTAGACAATTTAGCATACAACTTCTTCTCTTTTAATACTTGCAAGACAATCTTCAAATGTTCAGCATGTTCTTCTTCGGATTTGGAATATATCAGAATGTCGTCAATAAACACAACCACAAAACGATCCAAAAATGCCTGAAAGGTCCGATTCATATACTCCATAAATACTCCTGGCGCATTCGTAACACCGAAAGGCATCACCTTATACTCATAATGACCATATCGAGTTCTAAAGGTCGTCTTCTGCATATCTTCATCCTTCACTTTTATCTGATGATAACCCGACCTTAAATCAATCTTGCTAAACACACGTGCACCCACTAACTGATCCATCAAATCATCAATCCTCGGAAGTGGATACCTATTCTTTATAGTTACCTTGTTCAACTGCCGATAGTCAATGCATAGGCTCATACTCCCATCTTTCTTCTTTACTAGCAATACAGGCGCTCCCCAAGGTGAAACACTTGGTCTTATAAACTTCTTCTCAAGCAAATCCTCTAATTGCTTCTTTAACTCAGCTAACTCAGAAGCTGACATACGGTAAGGTGTCATAAACACAGGCTTCGTTCCAGGAACAAGATCAATCGCAAATTCAACTTCTCTTTCAGGAGGCACATCAGGAATCTCATCAGGAAATACTTCAGGAAACCCGCACACCACTTGCAATTCGTCAATCTTCTCTCGATTCTCGACAGATAAAGATGCCATCAAAGAAAACATCAAAATTTCATCTCGTTCTAATTGTTTCAGCTGCTTGGTAGATAAAAATTCTGCTCCACCTTCTTCCTCTTCAGACAAGAAATACACCGTCTTGCGAAAACAGTTGATAAGCACACGGTTGTACTCTAACCAATTCATCCCGAGAATCACATCCATACCCGTCAAAGGTAAACATACTAAATCCATCTCAAAATTACGATCAAACATAGAGAACGGACAACTCAAACACACACGAGAAGTAGTCACCGAACCCTTAGCTGGAGTTTCGACAACCATCTCTCCATTCATATCAGACATAGAAAGATCCAACTTAACAGCACAATCGAAAGCAACAAAACAATGCGTAGCGCCAGTATCAATAATAGCAACTAAAGGTATATCATTAATATAGCAAGTACCTCTGATCAAACGATCCTCGTTCTCAGTCTGAGTGCCGGTCAACGCGAAAACCCTTCCAGTAGTCCTAACTTTCTTTGGCTTCTTGCACTGCGAGCCAATATGTCCCTGCTCATCACAGTTGAAACACACAATATCATCAAACTTGCAGCCTGGGGTAATATGCCCTTTCTGCCCGCATCGGTAACACCTCTTCACATCAACAGGACACACATTACTCTTGTGGCCTTTCTGCCCGCAATTATAACAGGTAATCTCAGCAGGAGCATCCTTCTTCTGAGGTCGCCTCTCGTCATTCACTCTTTGCTTACCCTTATCTCTAGGAGCATCATAAGGTTTTGGACAACTCTGTTGACCCTTAGCTTTTCTATCATTCACTACCTTATAGTGAGCCTTGGTATCTTCCTCATAGATTCTACAACTACTCACCAGCTCGGAGAAATTTCGAATTCTGGTAACCAATTGCCCTCTTAATCTCAGGACGCAAGCCATTCTCAAACTTGATGCACTTGGAAAACTCAGCATTCTCAGCAGTATAATGGGGGTAGAACTTTGCCAGTTCCACAAACTTCGAAGCATACTCAGTCACGGACATATTTCCTTGCTTCAACTCAAGGAACTCGATCTCGTTCTTACCCCGGACGTCCTCAGGAAAGTAGCGGTTCAAGAATTCCCTCCTAAACACCTCCCAAGTCACAGCAGCACCTCCTTCTTCAAGGATAGGTCGAATACCAACCCACCAGTCATCAGCCTCCTCTGCCAACATATGGGTACCGAACCGTACCATCTGACCATCTTCGCACTGCATCACCCTAAAGATCTGCTCAACTTCCTTGAGCCACGTCTGAGCCCCATCAGGATCATATCTCCCTTTGAAGGTAGGCGGGTGGTTTCTCAAAAAGGTCTCCAACATCCTCGTCCCATCGTTCCCACCAGCGTTATTCTGATTACCCACAGCTTGGGCCATCGCTTGCAAAGCAGCAGCCATCTTATTCCTCTACAAAGTAAACATAAGTTAGAATAATATAACTATAGTATTCTAACTCTAAGACACCGTCACTCGACTCTCTAATTGGCCGGACGGACCGACCTGCTCTGATACAAATTGTAACACCCCGAAATCCCAACTTAAAACATTCATACATTTAATCAGAGTATATCACAATAAATCAGGAAGTCACATTTCATAAAATCTTTAAAATCAAATCGAATAATAATTTATTCTTAAACAATATTCAAACATAGCAGCGGAATTCATAAACGTCTCAAAATCCTTAAAATAATTAATTCTTGGCACAAGGCCTCATAAACATCTCAAAATCAAAGTTACGTCGCAAACATCATTATCAGTCAACATGATACATAAAGGAATAGAAACAATGATAAATCCCCATCCCGTTACGTATCAGAGCTCCTAAGACTCCACAAAAACCTCTCACATCGTCGTACCTATGCTTGGTCACATGCACTTGCCCACAAGGCGGCAATTCCAACAGAAGGGGTGAGATTCACAACAATTATATTAACATATAATTCAAATAATCATGCTTAACAATAACAACAATAATCGTCACATATAACTGAATACATCTCAAACATCTACGTATAATAAATCATCTTAGAACATCTTCACATAACAACGTCTCATAACATCTCAGACACAAGACTCGACAAATGCAACTCTAACATCTTAACATCATGCATGTGGTACCAATATTTTAGCTTTAATAAGCTTCACCGTCGCTTTGAGCATAAGCTCCACCGTCTCAATTATGCAAATGCATGAACTCGACTCATATACTTAAACAAGTTAACACACAACATCTTAACATCATATACGACTCTTTATCGACACATGGAGTTGTAACAGTACATGACAGCAGCTCAGCACACTTAACGTATGTATATACAGCACAAAGTAGTCATCGCAAACATCACTTAAACTTCATTCATAAACTTCGCTTAACAACATATAAATCATGGGTTAATGTCAACAATTGAAAATCACCTTACAGCGTCATTACAGGTTATAATATAGGTCTTAAACATCTCTAATACTATCCAAAGGTCTACCCTCAAAGCCTCGCTCAAAACAGAGTTATAAAACTCAAGTTATAGTGGTCTGAGACCACATTGCTCGCTATGGCGAGTGGTTCTGCTCGCCACGGCGAGCTGTCAAATTTTCATTCTGCCAGTGCTCGCTACGGCGAGTGATGTCGCTCGCCTCGCGCGCACTAAGAGGTTGCTCGCCACGGCGAGCTCAGCTGCTCGCCTCGCGAGTATATACCTAACTGCTCGCCACGGCGAGCGGGTCTGCTCGCCACGGCGAGCTATCGCAGAGGGGTTACGGGTTCGCTCGAAACCCCGCCAAAACTCGTCCAATTCTTCATGTTATGCTTCTAATCTCTCAGAATCATGGCCCTAGTGGTTAATCTAGGTTCTGTAACAGGTTTCTACATCAATTCGCATCATTATAACGTCAATTCATCACAAAATCCATTAAACCCTAACTTTAGAACTCTCTCTAATCCCTTGGTTAATCATAACAAATGAATTACAGTATAACATAATCGAAGTTAGGCTCACCCTTACCTGGTATGTGTGCTGAATTGGGGTTCCCTCTTCTCTGGCCACTTTTCTCCCTTTTTGCAAAAGTCTGTAACGTACTGACTGTTTCTCTCTAAACCTAACTTCCTTTTATAATTCTTTCTATTCTCACTTATCCCCCCAAAACTCTATCTTATTTATGAAAACAACCTCATCTCTCAAAATATTTGTTATTATATCCCATCTTAATTATCATATAAATATATATATTATCATCACATATTTTATTTTATTAAACAATAAAATAAACATCACACCACAACAACAGCTCATACGTCACAAATATCATTAAAATCATATAATATATAATAATATACTATATACTCTAATAAAATAATTAAATAAATAAAGTGGGTGTTACATCTCGCACGGGAAGAAGCTGATTGTTAGTAACTTGACATTGCCTCATTCGGGAGTACCAAATGACTGGTTTTGGGAGGAAGTGAATGGTTCCGGTCTTACCCCCTCCTAAATACTGGGTACGATAACATCTCTCACGGGTTTGTTTGTGCCTTTTCAGAGTGATGGCATGAGGAGACCAGCAACTTCCATCTATCTTTTGGGGAGATGACCATCACACTAGATGATGTGTCGTGTCTTTTAGGCATCCCCATTACTGGGAGGCTCCTTGATGATATAGATTTAACTCGTGCCGAGGGGATACAGATGCTGCAGGAGGACCTACTTTTTACTACCGAGGATGTTGCTAAGGAGGTCGGAAGACAAGGTGGCGCTCATATCAGTTTCACTAAACTGAAGAGGCGTTACAAGGAGCTCTTGCATAGGTGTAATCAACTGACTGAGCCTGACACAGAGGAGGAGCATGCAGAGCAGGCTGAAATTAGGATCGCCTGCATTAAGGCGTTTTTGTTGCTCTTGCTTGGCTACACCATTTTTGCCAATAAGAACAGTAGAACCGTTAATCTACTATGGCTGCTTGCGCTACAAGATATGGACGAGTTGGGTAGCTGCTCATGGGGCAGGATGGGACTTGCTTTCCTATATGAGCAGTTATCTCTTACCTCCGACTTATCTGTGAGCTCCTATGATGGTTACATGACCTTGCTTTTGGTAATAATTGTTTTTCTTATTTTTTACTTATTGGATCGTAAATGTATAGTTGTTTGTATAATACTTGTGCTGATATAAAGTTGTTTCTTTGTGTTTGCAGGGATGAGTTTTGGCGCACTTCAAGAACCTCATTCCGAGCAATCGTAATGATGAGTTCGACCCTACTGTTGCCCCGTTTGTGGATCAATGGAAACGTCCCAGGAGATTTGCTGAACCAGGACACTACAGAGATAACATTGATTCGTTGGAGCATTCTCATGTCATCTGGAGACCGTACGAGAGACGACGAGACATGACACCCTTTTATGACATATGTTGGTACAATGGATGGATCATGGCCAGCAGAGACAGGAGGGTCCGTCACTTGCCAGAGTGGGTTCTTAGGCAGTACGGGTATGTCCAGACTGTTCCAAGGCCTCCTACAGACATTGGGTCTCTTGCGCTAGGGGAGGTGGTTATGGCCTTCATGGAGTTTGCTCTACATGTCCTCAGCCAGCAGGATGGGGGTGATCTGGTTCTGGATGACGAGCCGTGGAGCCATTCTAGGAAGTACATGAGTTGGTTCTATAGAGTGCCACGTCCTATTTTTAAATCCCGGTCGTTCCTGACTACACATATGTTGCTCCTCCTCGTCTTGTCCCTCCATACGCGGAGGTTATTGTTGAGAAGCAGTGGGTCAGACATCCTTTAGACCCATACCTAATCATCAGCAACATCAGAGGCAGAGTGGACAGTGCAATGGGGCATCCTGATGTGTTTTGTAATCCATATGAGGTTATTCGCTTGATGCAGAGCATACAGTCCAAGTGGAGCATGTTGGAGCAGATGTCGACTCCACGGAGGAGTAGGAGTAGGAGTCCACGGGAGTAGGGTTTTGGCATTATGACTTTTGTAGTTTTTTATGACATTTTGTCGGATTTGGATTTAATCCTATTACATTTGCGCTTTTTGGCGTTTATATGATATTTTCCGTTATTTTAGTCCTTTATTTTTCGTAATTTAATTATGAGTGAATGCTTGATTGAATGAATGATGAAAAATATATGCAAATGACTGAATGAATGTATGAATGAAGGACTGAAAAAATTAGGGAAAATAGAGGTTTCTGCCTCTTTTGGCATGTTGCACAGACTGTGCGTGAGTTAACTCACGCAAGTGTTAATTGATGTGTAAGTTAACTCACGCATATATTTTCACTTTCGTGACTTAAATCACGCCACGTGAGTTAACTAAGGCAACAATTAACACTTGTGTTAGGTAACTTACATAGAGGTATTATGGTCAGTTTGGTTGGGTGGGAGCAAAACTTGTTGGAAGAAGAGAAGAATTCAAAAAAAAATTCTAACATAAAACAAAGTAGTTGAGATGCAGGTCAAGTGGACTTTGACAAGGTGTCTAATATTTTAATAGATTCTTAAAAAAATGCTAATGTTAAAAAATTTAGTTGTGATGCAGCTCCTAGAGTGTGGACTTGTTTAAGCCTTTGTTTGGGAATTTCAAAGGAAGGAAAGACTTTGAAGGTGGGAAATCATGGCACAGATCGTCCCTCTAGTCTATAGAGTTCCTTCTTAAGTTCTTGTACCATGTCATGGCTCCTCCTCGTAGGTTTGTGACGAAGAGCTTACATTTCATGGCGCGCTGCACCTCTCTAAAGGTAAGGACGACCTCAATGTTCTCTATGTGCTCGTAAGAGTCTAATTGTGGTGGTTTCTCCCGTCTGCTTGGGATGTTGGTCTCCTGGATGCGTCGAGTGAAAGGACTGTAAGCAGTACGATCGTCATCAGATTTGAATGAGGACCAAGAGTGCCTGTGGTGTTTTGGTGGAGTCCTTCGTGAAGAAGATCCTCTCGGGGATCTTCTGTAGGGAGATCTCCGTGTCTGAGATGGAGATCTCACAATGACAGAATGTCTAGGCAAACTTGACCTGAACGGTCGCTGACTCCCTCCCCTTCTGTTACTAGGTGGAGATGCATATGAGACAATTGCTACACTTTTGGGCGGTCTTTATCTATGTTTAATAGACAGTGATTCTGCTCCTCGATTATCAACGTTTGTCGTTGAACAGTGCGAAGCAGATTGTTGAACATTGCCTTCGTTGGAGTAGAATTTTCAGCCATTTCGTCAAGTCGATGAGGACCAAGGAGAGGCCGATCTTGCAGAGATATTTCCTACTGGGGAATCTGCTGGGAATTTCCCCTAGGGCTATCGGCAGGAGACAACATAGAGGCTTGTCCATCACGGTAGATGCGGTGGACTTTGCTCTGAATGCGTGAACTGACACTATTATAGTGTTTTAGAGTTTAAAAAGATTTGGTTTTTTTAATGTAAAAAATAGGGATAACTTGTGATTCCCCACAGACGGCGCCACTGATCGTACCTGATCAGAAGGTGACTATCGGTGCAGTTTTGTACGGCGGTTGAAAGGTGGAAGAATACGTCAGTTGGTAACTGGAATAGTGAAGGGTGTGTACATGCAGACACTTCGACGCTCAAGTCAGTATCAGATTAGAACGAGGGTTTATAGAAAGAGTAGATTCTAACCTTGGGGACTGCTAAGAGTCCCCTTCATATAGAGGTAGGTGTTTGCAGAATCGTTGTCCAACACACATGTGCTCGGCGGTTACGAATTCGTAGAAAGTGTAACCGCCGATGAGAGATTCGCAGAAGCCACGATGTTGACCTTTACTGTTCGTTTGAAAAATTCTCCTTTGCTCCGAGCATCCCCCCTCGCAGGGAGGGTTGTGTTGCGAGTAATTTGCCAAATACATGATTTCAGCTTTGATTTATATTGGGCCTAAATGATTTGTTCTGTCTAGAACAATACGCAAATGTTGTTCATTATTCTTTGACTACTTCCAATATTCAATGCACTCATTTCGTGAGCTAGTTTGACTTCTTAAGTAATTATTCTTTCAAAATATCAAAAGTTTCAATTTTCAATGCACCGGTTACACAAACTTATATAAAAAGCTACCATTTAAGATCCTTAGCTAGTACCCCGGAGACACTAAATAACATTTTACACAAACTTATATAAAAAGTTACCATTTAAGATCCTTAGCTAGTTCCCCGGAGACACTAAATAACATTTTCCATAACACTATTACAGTTTTGGTGTGATAATCTTAACAATTATACTCCCTCTGTTTCAAAATACATGTCCAATTTTTGTAATGTGCACTATTCACTTGACTTACTTTGACCATACTTTTTAACTAATGTATAAATACAAATATTAGCATTTAAGGTGTTGTTTGATTTGTCTCGACAAATCTTTTCAAAAAATATTAAATTTTTATAATTTTTTACTTTAGATAATTAAAGATATTAACGGTCATAATTGTGCATTGACATATGTGAAATTGTTGACTTGGACATGTATTTTGAAACAGATGGAGTATTCTTTATTTCTTTAAATTATTAATTATATCTTTTTACAAAAAAATTTTGATTTATATATCTTTTTACAATAAATAGTTAGAATATAATTAAAAAATCTTGTTAACATAATCTAGTTAAACTTTGAGAATAAAAAACTGCATGCTACACTAACAGTAGCCTCTCACCGACATTACCACTTTTAGTTATAGTTGTATTGTAACTTGTGACGTTGATCATTCGTAATCTTTGTCCCTCGTGTGAGTTATGACCATACATTACTCTTTAATCTTCGTCTAATATCTTATTTCCCTTGCTTTTATCATTTTGTTATGAGCATGTGGGCCACTTAAAGGAAGACAATATATGGTGATATAAATGCGTGGAACCCAATTCTATATCCCCACATTATAGTTATTGAAAACCATAATCCAATAGTTTGTGATTATTTTCTTTGCTGTGTACAACTAAAGCTATTTTATGGTAGAAATAGAAAGTATCGTGTGGATGAATGGAATATGGTTTCCAGGGGTGTTGATTCAATTATATTCGCATTGTTATGAGTGTGGATATGTCAGAATCACGATAACTCACCATAATTTTTTAAAAAACTACACTTTGTAGTTTTTGTAAAATCACAACGGATCACCGTAATTCTAGCATACTCACATTATACTAAACATACTCCAGCCCTGAATCTCTCTACTTGAACTTACTGAGATATTGTTCTTGACATCTTGTCCTCGCGTACATGTATAAAAACCTTATATTATCTTCAATGCATATCCTTATTCAAGTTTTCGAGCGTAAGAAGTCTTATACATTTAATCATAGAAGATCGTTGTCGTGGTGACTGTAAGAATCGTTCCACTGTTAGACTACTAGACCGTTGCTTACCTATGTTTTTCTTTTTGTTAATATTAGTAGGACAGTTTAGTGCATGTTTGAAATCACAGTTAGTTTATCAAAGTTAAGATGAGTTATTACATTATGTATTTTTGCAACAGTGGTCCCAGTGATTTTGTCAAATTTACCACAAAACCAAACATGTACTTAGTCTTAGTAAAAGTAAGCTAAGTGCTCAAACTATATCTTATTATTAGATTAAAAATCAGTGGAAGGTTCTTAAATTCAAATGTCGTATTGTAGAGTCTAAAAAGGAGAGTTGAGAATCTAAATTGTGTTTTATCTTGGATTCCATGACTCTCAACTTGAGGCTCCCACTTTTGAAACATTGTGTTAGTTGTAAACTTAATTATCGGCCTAACGAGTTATCCACATACTTTGACTACTTCTACTCGTAGGCTTTACAAAAAATAAAAGATAACGAGTGTCTGAGTCACTCTTAATCTAAGTAGTAAATATTTATGAAAAAGTGTATCTTCAATACAATGGAAATCAAAACATTTGATTATATTAAAAAATAATTGCTTATTTTTTTAATGATTAAAGAGTGCGTTGTGTACATTCGTTACCCATAAGAATATTATAGAAGGCTTTACAAATTCATGCAACATTGCATAATTAATCTACATTTCAAAATTCCTAAACCAGTATTTAACTTGATCCTAACTCTCACACAATTATATTCCCCCTTGATTGAAAATCAAGCGTTGGTTGATATTCATTAATGATATTTAATTGATAGTAACAATGTACAAAAGATATCATAATTTTGCATACACCTCAATCCCAAAAGTTTGTTAGAGGAATTCACCAATAGTACCATTATAAATTGATAGTGTTGATGAATAATAAATAATGAAGAGCATGACCAACAACTTCCCTCTCCCAAACCATAAGATAATCATGATTAACACATGTGCTTTGAAGTGCTGCGGGCCTCACATTTTGTATTGTCAAGCACTCATGTGCTGGTTTTTGGTAGTTGAAAACTTGAATTCCACTACCAAAAGTGTATCACATAATGAATTATTATGGGTTAGAGCCTTAGAGGATAAAGTATTAATGGAAGTATCTTCCCTTTAATTCAAACAAAGTAATCAATGACATGCTATGCTATAACTTTTTTTTTGACCAATGCTATGCTATAACTCATAGAATGAACATTGGTTTCAGTTTTCAACCGCAATAACTCATAAAATACCAAAGGACAGAATAGGTTGCTCCAAACACCGATCTTTGCTGTCATACAATATAGCCTACATCAAATTTGCAACCATAATCAAAGTTCATAAAAACCCTTCATTTCGAATACAAAGATTTAGGGAAATTAATCACTTGCCCTGGCATGCACTGAGATATGCTTAAAGAAAATGTATCCACCACTTTTGTTGGAAAAATTGCATGCCCTACCACTCATTTCTATTTGAATGGAGACACTGCTATTTTTCAACTAAGTGATTGGTATCACGTGTTAATAAACTTTAGTTTATAAGCTGATCAGTCAGAAATATAAGTTATTGTGGCATCGTGACCGAACTCTAAATTATCACGACTAAAAACCGGAGTTAAAAGGAAAAAAAGACTCCACCAATTTTCAATAATAGAGGTGTGTAATTGAGGAGGCAACTGTCTTTAAAGAGACTGCATTTAAATTTATCTCAGGAGGAGTACAATATCCCCTTCTTTCCTCTGCAACTGCAATCTTTTACATGAAATTAGTTTGATGATTGAACCTAAAATACATCATTTTATGGTATGAATCATTTGGAGGTTCTAATATTATTAATTATGGTTTAATGTGTCCACTTAGACACTTCAACACCACACTGAGAAAGCACAAAAAAAAAGTTAGACTTGAGTTGGATATAATTAGGAGTATTAAAAGCAAAAACAATAAAAAGTGATTACATGAAGTATAAAGGCTTTAGGCTTGTCATCCACATATAATATATTCCAGTACATGAGATCTAAATGTCGAAAGATGCACAAAATCCATAATTAAAGATAACAAAACAAAAAGCAAGATTTGGAAGCCAATTCCCTTATCTTTCATTTAAAGCAATGCACATCACATTTTTTTTTTCAGTTGTATTAGAACCACTGAGTCAACTGGAAGAAATAATTCTTGGTACCACTGCTTCCAAATCTCTATTCCTAGTTGATGGATTTGCTTTATTCCCATTATAACACAGAAGAAGTTGCAAACTATTCCAACAAGTTACTCCACAACATTAACAAGTTCATATTCAATAAGGGACAGGTTGTTGTCTTCCTTAACAGTGAAATCAGCAGGATCTGTTACTTCAACACGGCCCCATTTGTCCACAGCAAGCCTCATTGATCCTTTAAACATGTCAATCTTTGCATTTCGCAAAATGATAGTAGAGCCATCTTTCAGCAGATCGACTGAATAAAAGAAAATTCAAGAAAATGATTAACACTTACATAAACATTTTCAGTAATTTTACTTAACATGGATGGTATTCAGAGCTAAAGAAGAAAAAATATCAATTCATTTATAGACAACAAATATAAAATTCAGCAGCAAAGAATATGGGATAAATTAAGCTATTTTCCTTATATGCAAAGTAGAACTCGTAACCATATTTGTATTTCAAATGCAAACTATATATAAAAATAATAAAACTTGTAATCATATTTGTATTACTAATGCAAACTATATATAAAAATAATTATTGAAAAATTGGTGCCACAAAAAATTGAACTTTGTCTACATACAACGTAACTAATGTTATTCTTCATTAACCTACGAGAATTTCATTCATTTCCTACCTTAATGAATCAACAATTCACAGCATTATGGATGTAAATCAACACAATGATTCCATATAAAAGACAGGAGTGACAATTGATCATTGTCCTGAAGGCTACAAACTCAACATCAATTCAGATGAATTTAAAGATAATAATGCTATTTTAAGATAATAACATACTCCCTCCATTTTTAAATATAATTTATAAATATAAGCAAAATTGACTATTTAGATTCATTCATTTAATGATGTATGTGGTCCATATTATGAAAACCACATACATCATTAAATACCTAAAAAGTCAATTTTGCTTATATTTAAAAACGGAGGGAGTAAAATAATAGCATAAAAAGAAAACATAATGCACACTTATCCTTGCAAATTACAAATAACATTTTGAAGTTTGAAAATGTCAACCCCGAGAAATTTAAAAAAGAAAATTCAGATTAGCTTTCTTTGTTCCTTGTATTCTAGTACTATTCTTCTGTCAATAAGAATCATTGAACACGAACCCAGTTTCGAAGGATTTTTCCCATTGTTATCTCAGTTTAAGAAGAATTAACGTATTAAGTTATGCAGTACAACCAAGACCATTGGGCATGTCAAATGGTTGGGACAGGTAAGACCAAGTAGTCCAATTCACTTTTTAAATGACTAATTTGATTGAAACCGAAAAATTACAATTTTCAGGTGCCCCAAATATGGATCAGGTCCAATGGTCGACCTCCCGTTAGTACCGATTGCAGCCGGTCATACATTAGGCGAACAGGTTTACATGATTGTTTTAAAATTCAACATAGATTATGCAGTTTGACAAAGATGGTAGGTTGTGGAATTTTGATCCATACCCAGGTGCTAAGCAAGCACCAAAGTCGGAGGTGTGCCCGCGCCATAACCAGCAGCCGTCGTGATTTTTGGAGTCTGTAGCTGACAGTTGGGTATAGCATTGGCTCAATTGCACCTAAGGTGGGGGTGGGGGGGTTTGGATAGGGTTCATAGTACATACTAAAGCACCCTATAAGATAATAATCAAGTAACAAAGAAAAGCATAGTGAAGCAGCCTATAAAATAGAGTAGAAAAGAATAAATAGAGTAGAAAAACTATGCATGTAAAATGTCAGCATTAGACTGGAGGATAATACAAGGATAGACAAAGAAATTTATTTTGCAAGTTCTATTCATTATTCAAAGATTATGGTCAAGTTACTCTATCACATCATCACCCTCAACTATGAATACCTAGTACATGGTAGGTTAACATTTTATGGCATGGGAAGGAGAAATATTGCATTGATACATATAAACGAGGGCATAGTTGTTTTCTTACAAAAATTTCGCACATGACTACACTAGAAGTAAGGGACATCATTCCAAGACCAGCAAATACAAATCACGATAAACAGTTAATCAGGCAGAAATTTCCAATTGGAGCAATGAGAAACATTTATTTTCTGTGTTGTGAGTGTTATTATTTATGGCATGGGAAGGAGAAATATTGCATTGATACATATAAACGAGGGCATAGTTGTTTTCTTACAAAAATTTCGCACATGACTACACTAGAAGTAAGGGACATCATTCCAAGACCAGCAAATACAAATCACGATAAACAGTTAATCAGGCAGAAATTTCCAATTGGAGCAATGAGTAACATTTATTTTCTGTGTTGTGAGTGTTATTATTTATGGCATGGGAAGGAGAAATATTGCATTGATACATATAAACGAGGGCATAGTTGTTTTCTTACAAAAATTTCGCACATGACTACACTAGAAGTAAGGGACATCATTCCAAGACCAGCAAATACAAATCACGATAAACAGTTAATCAGGCAGAAATTTCCAATTGGAGCAATGAGAAACATTTATTTTCTGTGTTGTGAGTGTTATTATTTATGGCATGGGAAGGAGAAATATTGCATTGATACATATAAACGAGGGCATAGTTGTTTTCTTACAAAAATTTCGCACATGACTACACTAGAAGTAAGGGACATCATTCCAAGACCAGCAAATACAAATCACGATAAACAGTTAATCAGGCAGAAATTTCCAATTGGAGCAATGAGAAACATTTATTTTCTGTGTTGTGAGTGTTATTATGTTAGCAATAGACCTCCTATTGTGAGGACCTATTCTAGGAAAAAGCCAATTAATACAATTGGGTCTGGTGGGACAGAAAATGTTTGACTATAGTAAATAGTAGTTGGTTAATTTACTTAGATGTGGATTTATTTTATTAGGAACTGGTTGGTAAGGGAGAGGCTAGGCTCTCAATTTCCGGTTACTTGTGTTGTAATAAAACTGTGTAACTGCTGTAAGAAACTGCCTACAGCAACTTTGGCCAAGGCAGATTATGTGATAAAATTGTGTAATCTCTCAGACATTGTTTCAAGAGTAATTCCTCAATAATACCCTGGTAAATTCAGTATACTCTATTGATTTAGGTACCAGTTCTAACACATTATTCCATATAACTGTGTGAATTACGGAAATATCACATTGGCACGACAAGGCCTGTTAGGATTTAGGTGGCATATCAACGAACACGATTGGATTTGGAATGAATGTATTACAGAGAAAGTTTGGCAACAGCCTTCAAGGAAAATATTGTACATTTCACCCTAGCAGGGTTGAGGAAAATATTGTACATTTTACCAAATAGGCCCTACAGTGAGTGATTACACATTCTTAAAAATTACCAACTATTTATTTCTGTCAGCATGACCCAACAATGCTAACAGTGCTTATGTTGTCATGCATAAAACCAATGCTTAACATGAATTGGCACCAATGGGTGGTTCTTTCTAAGAACTGATGCTTAAGTTGGTGCCTAAGAAATAGTGCTTAACAAGCAAGCGCCAACTTAACACCACTGTTGTGGATGCTCTTAATGACTAAGCACTGAATTAGGCACAGGTACATGGTACAAGCATAGATGGAACATCAAAAGGCTAGCCTTGGTCTGTCTTGGTATGAGGAAAGGACTGCCAGAATTTGCATGAGTGAATCACTTAAAAAAATACGTTAGTTTTTCAAAATCTTGCAGATTTTTCTACGACCACTTGTGAAGTAGAATCTTGTATTAGAAGTTAAAGAATGCAAAATACCACTGGAAAGGGCATTTACATATGACTTTATGTTTTACATCAGTTCTTCATTACACAAATAGGAGAAAAACAATCTCTAATAAAATTTGGTTTTTCTTTAAAATCATGATCTCAAAGGTGACATGGATGACATTGATGTTATAAAATGTTAAATAAAGGAACATGTAAAATAGGACACATTCTAGTCAACAACCAAAAAAAAAAGAAATACAACACTAACTCCAAGCTGCGTCTGTGAATAAAATACTAATTGTAGTCCTTCATTTTCATCATGTAAGAACTTGATTATTTATGAATCTAAATTTATTTAAGGATAGGATAAGTTTAGATTTGAAATCACTTACAGACTTGCATGTGTGTGATAAGGCCTAAAGAGTGAGTAGTTAGAATAATTAGACAGTTTGAATGGCTGGTTGTTGTTAGGCTTACGCTTACCGTGTGAAATGAGCTTAAATACTAGAAAAGGTTAGAAGAGAGGCAATCTGATATGTTAGTCACGAAAATAAAACATTAACTTGGTTGTAAAAGGGAAAACCCTTTGTTGAAAGCATAATCATAGGAAGGAGAATATGTCTCCTTTCTTTGTTTGCCATCAAGTTAATCCTTTCTGCATCTGTCAGCTCTTCCTCCCGGAAATCCGGACTTTACTGAGCATACAATATGTGGAGTTATTAACTTAAATTTTACAGGTCTTAATGTCTTTTATAATATGTTTTTAATTATGGACATTAGACCAGAATTAACGAAAGTAGAAACACATATCAAATGCCGACAAAATTGACATTTAAACAAGTTAAACGGATAATATGCCCAGATAAATAAAAACAGAGCTTAATGAATGTACTCTGTCAGCGTAAATTAATCTTACATTGATATCCAATAAGAATCAACTAATTTTCCACATAATGTGTGGGGAGTAGTGGAGTGATTTGGAAAATTACAGTTACTGATATTGGATGACGGTGTAAAATTATTCTACACTGACAATGCGTATCCTAGTTTTTCATGAACATATTAGTGTAAGAAAAATAACAACAAAGTCAAAAAAACATCACGAATTCGTAACAGTTATATAGACCAAACTGGCATCACTACAAAATCAAAGCAATAAAATTTATACCTTGATCATTTCTCGCAGTAAAGATGATCATCCCAGTCTCATCACCCACCAAACTTTCAGCAATTCGCATTTGACGGGGCTGAGGACCGTCAGGACGACCCTTCTGCATCACCATCTTAGTATTCACCACCTTGACAGTCAGAGTGTGGCCACTAGTCCCCGGTCGAAGCTGTTCGACCTTAGTGAACACCGGCTTTCTCAATCCAGGTTTTGCCTCCGCCATAATCTTAACCTAAAATCTTACAAAACCAAATGTTACAACAACGCTCCACTAGAAAAATATAACACAACAAAATATTGATAATGTTGGATCAATTGATTAATGAACAAAACTAGGGTTACAAAATTTGTCACATTTCATTGAGCATTTTTAATCGAAAAATTTTGCATAAAAAGGAAAAATGATTTTGATTAGTGTTAAGTATAATACAAGTGTGTATAAGCAAGGTTAATTAACATGAATGGTAAAATGGAATAGAAATTGAAATCTGACCTGAAACTGGAAGTGAAACTGCAAAGGCAAAAAGAGATCTGAAAAGTGAAACGTAGCCGTCGAGGTTGGTTTTTAAGGTATATATGTTCGTGTTAGCTTATGTTGGGTCAAGTATTGACCCGACTCGACCCAACTTTTTTTTCCTTTCTTTTTTTATACATGGCCCAATTTTTATTTTGCTTCAAATTATCAAATATTGACCCGCTCCGATCCAATTTGCTTAAATATATGCTTGAATGATTTGGTTTTTTGGACAAAATGGCACGATTGGACGAAGACATGTGTTTTATTTTCAAGAAACCTTATCGGTTTTGGTTATTGGATGCCCCATGAAACATGTACAAATAAGTAAGGGTTGGCATGTAACTTATCCCACCTAATTAGCAAAACGAAGGTTGAGAAAGACGACAAAGGCAAGCTCTTAAAGGAGATATATGATCAACTTAGTATTTAACTACAATATATGATCAATTTTAACTTTCTTTCAATAATTTTTTTGAAGAAACTAAAATGGTATATATTCATAAAAATATAGATGCCTCTTTAGCACAAGGCGTACTAAAGAGGTCGCTTAAAGTACAATGAGTCTGTCAAATAAAAATAAAACTGACATTAGCCGATACTCTAACAAAACAAAGGGTTCGACTGCCACTGCTGACATCCATAAACAAATGAGACATTAGTAGCCTTCAACCATCAGAAAGCATGAATTTTAACCTTTTCTAGAAGCTCTGTAATGGAAGTATATATATTATTAAAAATTATATTATTTCATTCCTTCCATATGAGCCAAACACACAGGAGCCACAATAACCGGAAGAACGATCGACGTGTCCTCGAGCCACCTAAATAGTTAGTAAATTGAGTAAAATGAGTGATGAGCATGTAATGATCAACACCTGAAATACCAAGCCACAACTGAACTTGCTGCTACAGAGAGCCGAAAATTTAACAATTTAAAAACAAATGATGATTGTCTTCAACATGTCCACATCCAGCCACACAAGAAATGTCATCTGCAGCTATTATACAACGATTTAAAAGGTTGATTTTTGTTGGCAACCTGTCACAGAGCAACCGTCGGGCTAAGATAGAAACCTTCAAGGGAACCTAGGGATGCCAAATAAGATTTTGTGAATCCTCCAGCAAAGAGGAAGCCTGAGTAGTGAGCAACTGGTAACCTGAACGCACCGAATAACCCCCCACAATGTCGGGGTGCCATTAACAGTGATCTGAAACATTAGACTGCAAGCTAAGATAGAAACCTTCAAGGGAACCTAGGGATGCCAAATAAGATTTTGTGGATCCTCCAGCAAAGAGGAAGCCTGAGTAGTGAGCAACTGGTAACCTGAACGCACCGAATAACCCCCCACAATGTCGGGGTGCCATTAACAGTGATCTGAAACATTAGACTGCAAGGAAACATTAGCAAGTAAGATCTTACACTCCTCTACCAACTCATCCTCCCACATCCACAACCTCCTCCTCCACTACCACGCCTCTCCCCCCTGCTTTCTTTCATTAATTAATTTGGAATGTACATGACTAATTTTTTATTTGATACATACGATAATTAACAGGAAGAATTGAAACATATTTGCTTCATAAATATATATATATATATATATATATATATTTATATATATATATATATTTATATTATGAATCAACAAGTGTTCCCTAACCAACTATCACTTGAATACTAAATAGTAAAATTTGTAATGTTTATTTCTGCAGGGATTGCATTATTTCAACTAAATTACTATGAAGATGATTAAGATTAGTGTAACTTATTGGGGGGTTTGCACTTGACAATATGATTTGGTTATTTTTCCTTGAGAAAGAAAGTAATGTCAAAGTCATTTCCCTAAATTGTTTGACTAACTACAAACTATGGCTACAATGTTGACTGATTACTTGATTTTCTGATATTAAATCAAAATGGTTAGTCTAATATCTTGGTCGTTAACTCTCTTCAATGGTTATACTCCCTAATATCTCATGTAATTTTATAACCATTGAAGGTTTGAGAAAACCAAATTTAACAAACAATTATTCCTAGAATATATCCATATTGGACGACTATCGAACAATTTATAATCTTATTATTATTCAAGGCAAGGTTTGCATCAATTTATGAATAATCATATAAACATACCTTGATCTGCATCAATTTATTAATAATCACATCAAACAAAAGTATAATTGAAAAAAATACTAAGCAATCAACAAAAATCCAAAGAATGATTTAAAGTTATATGATCTAAACAATTACAGAAAGCTTCTCTTTTATGACCTAGCCTGGAGAGATTTATCTACTCATGATGTTTTTTTGGTGGTGGTCGGAGTTCAAACCTCGGACCTTGCACATATTAAACTATATGAATAAACAAACATATGAAAAGAATTACCGATGATGATTCATAGCTTCAAACGTGCTCTAAATCGCCTTGAATTTCCCTAGATTACCCTTTTATCATTTTCTACTCGTCAAAAGGTGTCTTCTCACTGAGTAAGGGCCGAATCTATATAGGCACATGTTTCCCAACATTTTAGGGAAAGTTGCCATGTGATGCGAAAAATTATCTCGCGAGGCGAGCCATGACGAGGCTAATTATGTTGTTTTCTCCAACAATTGCTCACAACACAGGGTTAATAGCCCGCAACGTGATATTGGCAGAAGTTAAACTTGACAATTTCTCGTGTGTTTCACGACGTGGCTATACATGTCACGCACGCGATCTTGGTATAGGCTGAACTTGTGATTTCATGACTTTTCTCCTGGATTCTTGAATAATGTCATAAAACTAATAACTTCTACTATAAATTGACTTTAAAAGATGACTCGAAACCTAAATAATTTCTTGTCATCACATCCCCGCACTTGAAATTTTGTCTGTCCTCAAGTAAACATACTTAGACATAAAAAATTATAGAAAAATAACACACCTCCATGAATGATGAAAATACCAACAAAAAAAAGTTTACCTCTTATAGTGATGTAGCTATCGGTGTTTTTTCGTTTCGTGCTTATAATAGTGTGGTTTCCCACACTTCAAGCTATTCGGTTTAAAGGAAGTATCACAATGATGACGGTTTGAGCACAATATTTTTCTACCTAAACCTATTTCCTACATATTGAACTCGAGTATTCACCCCAGTCGACTTGAATGTGCCATTTCACTAGGGTCTACCTCTTCACTTACCTCTTCAATGGAAGCTTCTTTTTTGTTTTCCTCTTCAATTTGACCCTCAATTTTATTGCTCTCGCTTTCATCTTCCTTATTGTCTCTTCTCTTTCTCCACCTAGAATCCCTTTTTTTTTTCCCTAAAGAATAGGCGTGCATCTTCTGGTTGTCCCTGCTACTTCAATCTCTCAAAGATCAAGTTGTTTGTAAGGAACCTCCTTATTGAACTTTTTATAAACAAGATGTTGTTCTAGAGAAGCCACAAAAGGGATAGTACCTTTTATATCTTTTATCATGTCCAAAAGTACTTGCATTTGCCTCTCATTTTTACCATCATTCTTTGGTGGCTCGGATTGTACCACTAAATGAATTTGTTGACTTACCCCATGTCCCGTCTTACATTTTTCCTTATGTTCAGTTGCATTCCGCCTCTTTTCTTGACGACACTTCCCCATCGCAACCATCTTGTACATCTCGCTTCTTGAATTACCAGTTGTAGCACTATAGTGTCCGGTTTTTGTCATGTTAGCAGGTTTTGTAGAAATCTGTCCAATTTGAGTCTTTAAATTTTTTACTGAAGCCTCGATGTTACTTTGAAATTTCTCAAGATTCTTCGAGATGGCTTCAATGTGACTTTGAGTAGTCTTAATGTACTAGGTTAAGAATTCCTCAAGATTTTTCTTGGGCTAATGTTGGTTGGTTGCAGGTAGTGGTTGGAAGCTATTGTTTCCTCCTCGTGAATTTATTGGACATTCAAATTTTGACTAACAAGAAAAAAAATAGTAAATAGTACTATGTATAAACCGATGCTCCGTATACAAAGAACTACCTCAGAAAAGCAAAAAAGTAATGAATTAATGATTGTTAAAAGATAAAGACCCTTAAACGTTCATCATCCTCAACAAGAGCGTGATATATAATAAAACCATCATTTATGAGTACATTTATTATATAGGCTTAATAACAGTTTTAACCCTCTAATTTTCTTAAAGTTGCGATTTAGACCTTTAAGAAAAAAAACTACAAAACTGCACCATAAGTTTTGAAACTGTAGTAGTTTTGGTCCTCGAAGACAAAAAATAAAATAAAAAAATAACACGTGGCACCTCACTTAGGATGCCACGTTAGCGGAGACCGAGTCAAAATTGGCCTTGGGGACCAAAACTTCAAATGTGCAAAACTTAAGGGGCGATTTTGTAGTTTTTTAGGGGCCAAAATCGCAACTATAGGAAAGTTAGGGGTTTTTTTTAAGAGAGGAAAAATTAAGGGGTTAAAACTGCTATTAAGCCTATTATATATCATAAAAAAAACAACCAAAAATATCTTCCACTTTATAGCACCAGAATAATAATAATAATAATAATAATAATAATAATAATAATAATAATAATAATAATAATAATAATAATAATAATAATAATAATAATAAACTACAAAAATAATATATCAAGAAGTCATCAAACTGCCATAACGTGCAAATTCTTGCTTTTAAAGTTAAACAATCGAAGACCAAGATAAGTCTTAAAACATGCAAAAAAAAAAAAGACAAATATAGGTCCATTGTAGATAACAATACTTTTCTTCATGGACTCCACAATACCCACAAAATTTCATATAAAGAGATTCAATTTCAATTGATAAACACACATAAAATTGCATAAAAATGATAAATAAATATATCACCGTAAATAAAAAGGATAGTCGGGCACAATAAGACGTAACATTTCTTTACACTTGTTAATTGAAATTTCATTAAAAGCTTTCAATGCATCATTATTCTTAACAAGATACATGTATACTTTAGACAAGAAAATCGGTCCATCACACTCTATTCTTTTTTTACAAAATCAAATAATAAAATGTAAATCCATCCCACTCCATTTCATTCCAGCATTCCTCACCAAATCAAAGGTTTAATGAGATTTATTTTAACTAATGGATCCAACTAATCTATCTATCACGATACCTTACCCTCACCGCATCTTCCCAGGTTTCTAGTATTCATTCATTCAACTTTTCTTGTTTTTCTGTAGTGAATCTATGAATCAACAATTGGACGGTTCAGATGCGAGCATACATGCATGCAGTCAATATCACTACCGTACCATATCATGCAACAAAACAAAACATTAAAAACAGAACACCAACGTTAAAACGTGGTTGAAACAAAACAGAAACAACTTACAACTGATAAGGCAATAACGAAACAATGTCACTCTCCACCACAACTTCTCACTTCACCATTCTTCCTTCACTTCCTTCAACTTCACCACTTTCTCTTAGATTTTCCTTCACTTTCCAACCAAAAAGTAACCAAAAAACTTGTCACACAACACTCTTGTCTTCTTCATCAAGGCATGCTAGATTCTTGGTGAAGTCTCAATCTACTACTGCTTCTTCCGAGGCTGTGAAAGTGACACAAGTTCCTTCTGAAATGAAGGGTTGGGTGTATGGAGAATATGGAGGTGTTGATGTTTTGAAATTTGACTCCAATATTGCTGTACCTGATGTTAAGGAAGATCAGGTTCTTGTTAAAGTTGTTGCTGCTGCTCTTAATCCTGTTGATGGTAAAAGAAGGCAGGGAAAGTTTAAGGCCACGGATTCTCCGCTTCCGGTGATCGATCATTCACTCTCTTTTACATTTGTTTTTGTTTTTCTAAGCTGTGGAATTTATGGTTTTGTGGGAAATTTTAAGATATGGAATTTATGCTTATTTTAATCTTTTTTTTTTTTTTTTTTTTAAGTAGCATCTTAGTTCAATTGCTTCTAGAACAAGAAGAAAAAGGTATGAATTCAATAGCTATGATAGTAGGAGAGTATAAAGTTAGTTATCGTTGAAACTTGAAGATGATTTTAAATTTGAGGAAAGCTTACCGAAATTGGGTGGAATCTGTGTGAAGATATTGGATGTTGCAGTGTTACTTTTGCAGGAAAATTTAGGTTGAAAAACAAAATAACTACTCTAGTTAATTTAGCTCTTATTTGGATTGACTTATTTAAGCTTATCTATTGGCACATGTACTTGTGAGACCGTTTGGAAGAACTTATGAAAATCGCTAATGACATGTCCATAAGTTGTTTTCAGCTTATTTTCATAAACTATTCAAAAAAGTTTATGAAAATAGCTTATAGCATGTATGAAAAGTGGAAACAGTTTAACTTGATTTTATCATTTGTTATAGAAATACCATATAAACACTTAATTAAGTTATTTATCCAAACAAATTTTTGTATTCTAAGAATAATTAAGTAATGAAATGAAATTTGGCTTGTTTTGTTCTATAGACTGTTCCTGGCTATGATGTTGCTGGGGTTGTAGTGAAGGTTGGTAGTGAAGTAAAGGAGTTCAAAGTGGGTGATGAAGTGTATGGTGATGTAAATGAGAAAGCATTAGAAGGACCTAAACAATTTGGGTCTTTGGCTGAGTACACAGCTGTTGAGGAGAAATTGTTAGCACTAAAACCGACAAATTTGGACTTTGCTCAAGCTGCTTCTCTTCCTCTTGCTATTGAGACTGCTTATGAAGGTTTGGAGAGGACTGGATTTTCTTCTGGTAAATCTATTCTTGTTCTCAATGGTTCTGGCGGAGTTGGAAGCCTAGTGATTCAGGTATATTTAGTCTGCAAATTAGTCCTTTCATGCCGAAATATTGTAGCAACCGGCACTTCACGGCACCAACACATGTGATGGTTACCTTACATTATTACCATTTTCTCAAATTATAACTGATACAATGTGTTAGTATCTTGTCCAGTGTCTGTGCCCGTGCTTTATAGAGCAATAACAGATTTCAAAGTTTCTCCCTTATTAGAAAAACCAATATGACTAATTTACATCAAATCACATCAAGATTTGTTTTTTGCATCATTCGTTGAAATCATTTAGAGATTTTCTAACATATCATGCTATAAGTGAAAAAGAAAAGCATAATTTACCTCAACTAAGAACTTTTAGACGAAGCATGTTTCTGGTTTAAAATTTCTAGCATAAGGGAAAGTATGAGAACTTTAATGACAAGTTATATTTTATCCATACCTCTAATGACTTACAGCTAGCTAAACAAGTTTTTGGAGCTTCAAGAGTTGCTGCTACTTCAAGCACTAGACATTTGGAGCTACTGAAAAGTCTTGGAGCTGATTTGGCTATTGACTACACAAAGGAGAACTTTGAAGACTTGCCAGAAAAATTTGATGTAGTTTATGATGCCATTGGTAAAGTTCTTCTTTTCTACTTGTATCAGTCTTGTACTTCCAATCTTCGATACGAAATTTCAAACAATTTGGCCAGAGAGTTTTTAAAAATCAGTCTGTTATTGTTGCATGCCCAAGTTTAATTTCTATTTTTTGATTTGGAATAGATATATTTGGTTATATAATTACTTTAATAGAGCTATAGTTAATTACATTATAAAATAGTATTTTGGGACCAAAAGTAAATATTATCAGTATAGCTTGAAACAAAGGAACATGTAAACTTGTATATTTTCTTACAATTTTGGATAGTAACCTACAACTGTAATCCCTATGTCTGACCGACGCACTAGTCAATATAAGATCTCCAACATGCGTCGGCACAACTAGTATCTCAATAACAAGTGGCCCGACAACAACCGATGAGGAATGAACTTCGATACCATCTTAGAACTTCGGTTGTACTTAACACAACTCCATAATGGCAAGTTAATTAAGGATCTCCAACATTCATTTTGCTTTCTAAATGTGTGAGGTGCTGTCGTTATAGACCTTGATTGTAGACCACAGTAGACCAAAATATCCTTGAGAGTGTTTTGTTAGTAATTTTATAGACCAAAATAGACTAACGCAAACCACGTTGAAGGACCAAACTAACTAAGAAATTACACATTTGACTAAACCGACTAATGAAAGACGCATTTGTAGTTTTAAGGACCAAACTAACATCCTTACTTGGTGATTTGCAGGGCAATGTGACAGAGCAGTTAAGGCAATAAAAGAAGGTGGCAGTGTAGTAGCACTAACAGGAGCAGTTACACCACCTGGATTCAGATTTGTAGTGACTTCTAATGGAGCTGTTTTGAAGAAACTAAACCCTTATTTAGAGAGTGGAAAGGTGAAGCCAATTATAGATCCCAAAGGTCCTTTCTCTTTTGCTCAGGTTGCTGAAGCTTTCTCTTACATTGAAACAAACAAAGCTACTGGAAAGGTTGTTATATTCCCCATCCCATAAATCAAATAAAAATTTTAGGCAATTTTGTTATATATGTATCTAATTATGTTCACATCCCTATGAGTAAATAAGAGTTCTGATAACAACAAAAAAATTTATACTCAGTACTTTATTGTTACATTCTTTCTCCCTTGAAACTTTATGACATTTAATTTTTTTGTGTAAACTGGGTATCTAACAACTCTTCTTAAGAGTGTTAACACTGTTGTATGCCTAAAACTGAATTCGAACCCGTATCTTGGTTAAGTTAGAAGAGACTAGTGTCATCTCATCTAAACACTATTGGGTAGCATTTAAGATTTATTTAAAACAATGAGTTAACTTTATAAATATGAAATATGAAATTATGCTATGCAATGCACTCCTCTGCCACTAACCAAACAACTACTCCCTCCGTCTCACAATTACTGTCTTTTTACCGTTTTTCTTTTTTATCAAAATAATTGTCACTTTACAATACCAATTCAACATTTATTATTTTTTTCCATTATTATACTCTTATTTATTGAATTTCATTCAATTTAACTACTCCACTAACTACAATTAATAGGGATGTCTTGGTAAATGCTACTAATTTTACCATTGAAATCAAAAAAATTAACCATTTCCTTAATAATCGTGTACAAACCTTAAACGACTACTATTGTGAGACGGAGGGAGTATAAATATAAAATATGAAATTATGCTAAGCAATGCACTCCTCCACTAACCAAACAACTAAAAAGTTTATTCTAAATTAGGGAGATTCAAAATTGTTTAATCCAACGAGGATGTTAAATTTAACATCTTTATTCAACAATTTAACCAATTAACTAATAAAAGAGGACACAATTTTCCAAACTAAAAGAGCTAGATTCAAAATCGTTTTAATCCCATGATTATGATACTTTAGATAACTTGTACTATCCCAACCTCCTTTAATTAGCACACCTCATCTGTCACTAACCAAATTAAATAACAAATTTATTCTAAAAAAGATATTGCCAAAAATAAGTTTATTTTTCCATCATTGAAATGAAACCAAATTTTAATGTTTGTTATTACTAAACAAATTATTAAATTATAAATTAGCATGATGTGTAGTTAATTTGAAATGTAAAGAAGATAGGAGAATTGTACAAGCTCAGCATTTTCACCACAAAGCCAGACAATTTTCTTGATTTAATTTTGCTTCCATGAATTGATATCCAATATCAAACGCCTTGTTTTTTTTAAGGAGTATACATAGACCTTATTAAGCCTATATTTTAAATTAACATTTTTGCAAACAACTAATTTTACCATGTTAATGGTTAGAATCTGAAAATTACATATTTTTAATCGACTTTCTAAATCTCCCTTTTTTTTACAAAACACTAAAAGGTATTTTGATTTCAATTACAGGTCAAATCTATAATGTGATATACTTTATTTTTATTCTTATATATTATAGTTGATATAACCCGTGCGATGCACGGGTAGATGGTCTAGTATATATAATTTTCTCATCATGAAGGTATTGTTCATTTCTTTTCTCCTAATTAGTATGGTTATGTTAAACCAGAACAATCTGGTCAAGGGAAAAATTTCATATAAAGATATAGAGAAGAAATCAAGAAAAAATCATAATCGAAAGGATACCAAAAGTCCAAGATCAGAATACACTCGAGGTTGCTCCCATATAACTTAAGTGTCGTGGTAAACCCACTTGAGTTGGTCTGGTGGTATTGACTTGGAACCTGGGAGGGTGCTCCTCCTCAAGGTTTCATGTTTCATTCCCTCCGATGCTAATTTTAGTGGCTCATTTAGCTTCTTAAAAAAAAACAAGGTGTCGTGGTGATCATCATAATGAATGATTAGTACCTATGATAACCGTATCTTCCATTGTTTCTCACAAAATTATGTTTCTATGATTATATATACACCAAAATTTTAACGGCGCAGCTTATTATCCGTTTGTTTTCTATTATCCGTTTGTTTTCTATTCATATGTAACTAATTTACATATTTATATATTTCCTTTTTGTATTAAGTTTGTGCAATCTTTGGCATAAGTCTTCCTTATATTTATGGCATAAATAATTTACTTTGTTTGTGTTGCTCTTCAAATTTGACCTTTATTTATTTTTCCTAATTCGTCAAGTAAAAACATAGACTATGTTTCTCGTAATTATAATTCAGATGGCAAAATAATTTTATGGAGATTTGTAATCAGAGACGTGGGTTCGAATTGATAATTCTCTATTTCTTAACATTTAATATCTTGATAGTCTCTTAAGCATAAAAGAATAATTCTAGTCTATGCATTTTTCATAGCAATCTTCTTCTAGACATATAGCGAGAGATAGAGAGAGGGAGAGAAGTGCCTATGATCACCAAAAAAAAAAAGTAAAATATAAACTTTTATATTAATATAAATATTAATTCCTTTGATAAAAGAAAACAAATGAAATAACGAGTGCTACAGTACGAGCTACACTACTAGTCATTAACCAGTGCTACAACACAGGCAGCGCGGCTGGGCCGCACGGTGAGATGTGTGACGTTTTGTCGTGGTATGGGATCTATAATTAAATAATAGTTTAAGTTAGAAGGCATACATAAAAATTACATTGAAATAGGTATAAAACACATAACATATATCCCTCATAAACTAACTGACCTAATTGATATCTTAATTAAATTACAGAAATCAAACACTTTTAAATAAAAGACATGGGAAATGAAATACAATAGAAGCTAACACCATTAAATTACATAAATGAAATACGACTTGACTTGCATTAAAATTCACATTTGTACAATAATTGAAAAATCCTTGTGGATTGTGAGAACAGGTGAAAATATTTATCTTTGGACCGACAACTAGTTTGGTGAACCTTTGGTTGATCTATTTAATATCGATCCATTTTTTCATACTGATTTCCAACTATATGTAGAAATAAAGTCATTATGTTTGTGTTTGTTTTATAACTCATTTAATCTACAAAAACAATACATGAAAAGAAATGTTGTTAGAAATGAGTTTGCCACATAAAATTGAATGATTAAATGAGAGAGCATATATGGGAAAGAACAAAGATGAGAAGCAAACATATATGAGAAATAACAAAGATGAGAAGCAAAAAAATGAGTGAATGATAAAAGTAAATAGAAAGATCCTTATAATGAAAAGGAGAGAGGGTAATTTTGACCAAGAGAGTTTGAAATTTGAAATTCAATGGTTGAAAAGCTTAAAGTTGTAATGTTGAAAAGTTGTGGCAGTAAATCTGATAAAGTGTCATCAGTTCAAATGACCATAATATCCCTATTAGTGTGGAAAAATACAGTAGTAACAAAAAACAGAAATTGAGCAGTTTTGTAACATTGACAGCTTAAATCTGATAAAATGACAAAGCTAACCTTGAACTATGAAATAAAAAATAGGGAGAAAAATTACATATGGACAGTTAAGTAAATTTAGTAGTTATCTCTTTTCATATATACTAGTAGATAGATAGATTATTGCAGTAACTACACCATGATATTATTAACTTCCGACTAAAACTCATATCCACTTTTCAACTCATTATCTCTCTCTCTATATATCATTCTGGTTTAGTCTCTATGTACTCTTCTTTTTTTTTCTTTTTTTTTTGTAAAAGCTTTGTATATTCTTCTATATATGCATTGCCTTTCGTTACCTTTCATTAATTTTTCAATGTATATATAATTCATACTATCTCTATAATCATTTGCTTATGCTTTGGAAGCCTTTAACCGTTTTAATGTTTTCTCCACCCAATTGTGATCTCCCTTTCACTTTTCGACCAATAAAATTCATAATTTTCAATGGTTTGAAAACACTTTTTGTGGATCCAACTGTGTTTTTAGTTTTCTTGGTTTGAACTTGCAGGTTATGTATATAAAAGCCTCAAAATGAAAGGCTTTGATAATATATGAAATATTTCAGTGACGCCTCAATGTAATATTTAAGATTCTTTCCATTGCTATTGACTCTTTTTCTTTTAATATATATTTGTTGTTTTTGGCAAATGTATGCTCATCAATTATAACTTTGTTATGGAATTATTGTAAATATATGCTCCATGGTTCTCTTTTCTTTATGATATTTTTTCTTTTGTACTATTCTCTTTTTTTAGAGAATACAATGTTCATTTCAACATTTTCTGTATAAAATGCCTTTGGAACTTGGTTATAGAGCCAAAAGGCTCTGCTCATTGTTCTTCATGATACATATATTTTTATAATCTTTTTTTATTTAAAAATGTCTATCATAAGAAATTCTAACTAGCCTCAACTCCTAATCACTAATGCAACATGTCCCAAAAAAATCAATAGGCCATGCCACCAAACCATATCACTCATACTCATATTCCACTAAACCATGTTACCAATATTGACTTTCATTATTTTTACTAGAAGACTGACAAACAAAAAAAAATCCATCTAAAGAGGGTGTAGTCATTAATTTATTTTGGGGCATCTTTTATAACAATTGATAATTTTTGCTCAAACACCCAATTATTAATGCAACACATCCCTAAATAAAAAATTAATTATATCTCTAATATTGACTCGCATACTTTACTGTTTTAGAAGACAAACAAATGAAACAAATTTCATCCATCCATCAAAATGAGGATGAACTCACTAACAATCGGAACAATGTACTCTTTGAAATGCCAAAATTCCTAATCACTAATGCACCACATCCCAAGAGTGTCAATTAATTATCCTACTAAATCATATCACTTCTAATTGTATTTCACTAACCCTGTCCTACTAAACCACATAACTAATATTGACTCATTTCATTTACATGATGAACTCATTAAAAACTGAAAAAAAAAAAAGACTCTTTGAAATACTCAATCCCCTTTCATATCGAAAAAATAAAAGCGCGACCAATATCAAAGACATTCAACCAATATATTTAAAATTATATATATATATGTATATATATATTAATATCGAATCATTTCATTTACATGGCAAACTCATTAAAAATAGAAAAAAGACTCTTTGAAATACTCAAACACCTTTTTTTTTTTTAAATTGAAAAACGAAAACGCAACCAATATGAAAGACATTCAACCAATATATTCAAAATTATACATATTTAAAGTACACTAATTGTTAAAAATAATTCTACAAATATTGCTCGTGCGTCGACGCACGGGTAAATGTCTAGTAAAATATGAAATTATGCTAAACAATGCACTCCTTTGCCACAAACCAAATAACCAACAAGTTTATTCTAAATTAGGGAGATTCAAAATTCAACATATTTATTCTAATTTTTTTCTTTTTTGCTAAGCCAGGAGATTGGGTAGGTATCAAAGGGAAGCAACGACATCCCAACCTCAAAGAACCCCCATCCTATGCCGTCAATTTTAGTGAAAAATTTTATTAAAAAAAGGAAAAAAGTACAAGAGGGGGGACTAAACCTTCCAAAGAAAAGTAAAAATAAACATAAACAGATAAAACAACTGACTATGGTAATCTAGAACGAGGAATCCCACTCCAGTCCAAAAAGAAATCAGTGAAATCAGTATTTATTCTAAATTGTATTCAACAATTTAACTAATTAACTAATAAAAGAGAACAACATTTTCCAAACTAAAAGAGCTAGATTCAAAATCGTTTTCATCCAATGATGATGATACATTTAGATAACTTGTACTATCCCAACCTCCTTTAATTAGCACACCTCATCCGTCACTAACCTGATTAAATAACAAATTTATTCTAAAAAAGATATCGGCAAAAATAATTTTATTTTTCCACCATTGAAAAGAAACCAAATTTTAATGTTTGTTATTACTAAACAAATTGAAATAGACACTAATTAAATTATAAATTAGCATGATATGTAGTTTAATTTGAAATGTAAAGAAGATAGGAGAATGTACACAACTCAAGCAAGAACAATACATGTAAATATATAATTTTCTCATCATGAAGGTATTGTTCATTTCTTTTCTCCTAATTAGTATGGTTATGTTAAACCAGAACAATCTGGTCGAGGGAAGAATGTCATATAAAGATATAGAGAAGAGATCAAGAAAAAATCATAATGGAAATGATACCGAAGGAAATTACACTCGAGGTTGCTCCCCTATAACTAGGTGTCGTGCACATGGTGATCATCATAATCAATTAATCATAATGAATGATTAGTACCTATGATAATGATAATTCCACTGTATCTCACAAAACTATGTTTCTATGATTATATATACACCAAAAAAATCTAACGGTGCAACATATTATTCGTTTGTCTTCTTCTCATATATGTAATTGATCCTTCATATATAATATATGAGTATATACACCATAACTAATTGAAATATTTATATAGTTCCTCTTTGTATTAAGTTTGTGCAATCTTTGGCATAAGTCTTCTTTATATTTCTGGCATAAATAATTTACTTTTTTTGCGTTGCTTTTCAAATTTGACCTTTATTTATTTTTCCTAATTACTCAAGTAAAAATATAGATTATGTTTCTCGTAATTATAATTCAGATGGCAAATTGATTTTATGGAGATTTGATATCCAGAGACATGTTCGAACTGATAATTCTCTATTTCTTAACATTTAATATCTTGATAGTCTCGTAAGCACAATTTTTTTTCTTTCTAATCTATGCAATCTTCTTCTACACATATATATAGAGAGAGAGATAGGGAGAGACAGGGAGTGGGAGAGTAGTGCCTATGATCACCAGAATAAAAAATGTAAAGTATAAACTTTTATACTAATTAAATATTAATTCCTTTGATAAAAGAAAACAAATGAAATTTCAAAGAATATTAGTATTGTAAGAGGGGTAATAGGCAAGCCAAATAAATTATAAACTGAAACGCAGTGAGTCATAGTCATTGTTTATTTGTTAGGGTGAGATGACAAACAACCCTTAAAGACGGCTGCTGTGAATATGACATAGTTTGTGATTATGAAAGCTTTGAAGATAAACATTCATGTGTAATCATGTGTAATCAAAGAATTGGTCTAGAACCCCTCAAAATATGCTTGTGGTGGAATTTGAGGAACTCTTAGAGTGTGTTTGGATGGGGGAATATTTTGAAGGAAAGTAATGTTTTGAGAGAATTTAAATACTTTGAGGTAAATTCCATTGTTTGGATAATAATTTGAAGAGTTTTCAAAATGATGAAAATTTATGAATCATTTTGTTCCAGTTAAATTTAGTGAATTTCAAATGATAAAAGTTAAGAATTTCAAATTTCTTCATTGTTATATTTTTTCAAAAATTCCATTTTGGTCCTCAAATTTTCCAAAAATTTCAAAAAATTGCAAATTGACCCCTCAAATTTTTAAAAAAATTATAATTTGACCCCTCAAAATTTTTGAAATTTACAAATTGACCCCAAATTTCAATTTTCAATTTTGGCCCAAAAAAATTCAAATTTATAAAAGTTGCCAAAAATGATGACAATGAATTTTTTTATCACTCCATCCAAACAAGAATATTGAGAAATGAAAGTAATTGAATTGAATCATTTGAATTGCCTAGAATTCTAAATTCTTTAAAATTTCTCAATTACCTCATCCAAACACACTCTTATGGTTTTTGTATGAGATTTCTTTGCACAGAACCTAGATACAAATTCTTCTTTTCTAGCATAGATTAATGTTGCTATGTTGGCTATTGAGATAGCTAATCACAAGAATAGATACGATATTTAGCTTGAAACATATTCAAAGTTAGTTTTGCTCACTTTTCAAACTCCTTCAATGTACCTTAGAGTATTAGAAACCGTTGGTTGAACTGTTAAGAGAGGATGAAGCGAATGAATTTCATAGTCACTCATATGTATAGGTGTTAGCCTGTAATTTCGACAGACTCATTTAATACGGTTAACATTTGTTGACTTTCTTCTTTGCAGGAATCGAAGTTCTTCTCTTCAACATAAAGATTTCGACGTGAATGAGACTTAGCGTGAAAGGGTCCAAAGACCCCGGAGTTTGACAAGACACGAGACAAAAATGCAAGTTCGTCGAAGCCAAGTAGTCATTTTTGATGCAGGAAGAATTTGAATTTCAAAGAGAAGCAGTTTCCTCAATGAGAACGTGGGAGACAAGCGGTTTCCAAATGGAAGGAGTGCTGATCGTGGAGTTAGGCTTTTTCTAGTTATTTGCTAAGTATAAATAGTAGTTTTCCATAGGGAAAATGAGTCTCAAATCACTTATAGAAATTCTACAACACTCAAAGTACCGTCACGAGAGAAAAGAGTTATACATAATATATGTAATCTGATTTGTCGAACCACCTTTATTTTAATGCAATGCAATTTATCTTTCCTTTAAGTTTCTGCGTTTTAAACTTTTATCCTTTATCTTGCATTTACTGCGATTTCTTTTGTTTTTAAAACCTTTTTCTGTCGAAAGACGCCATACGGACTCGTCCTAGTCATAAAGCAACCTATGAATTTGATGAACGCACACTCTTTTTTTGCTAAAAACTTTTAACAACATATCCTAAGATTTCTGGTTTGATCATGCTTGTAATAACCAAAACCAGCCCATCTTGTTTACCAAAAACATCAGTAAACAGATTGGCACGCCTAGTGGACCCTGTTTGTGCAAATTTTGAAAATAACTTTCGTTTTTTCAAACAATTTTTTCAAAACATTTCTTGTGAAAATCGTTTTCTGAAAATTAGCAACTATTTTTAGGAAAGTTTTTTTCGGAAAAACTTTTGTTTGTGTATGCATTTAAGAAGTGGTAAAACTTTGAAAATAATGACTAAATCCACCAGTGGTGGTGCTTCTACGTCATCAGAATCATCTCCATCCTCTTCACAAGCAAAATTTACACAGGCATTTGCTCCTACAATGGGTGCTAGTGTATCAATGGTCGCGGGAGCAGTCATGGCAATGCCAATTTCGTCGGAAATGGGAGTAACCGCTTCCACAACCGCTCCGACAATAACCGCTGCAATGACACGACCAGAAATGAGAACCTTTGTGCCTCCATTTACTGTTGGTGTACCCGTGTCTACCAGTGTACCTACGTCTCTTCATTCTCAAGTTAGACCTAGACTTGATGATAGGTACAGAACTATGCAAAGTTTGACTATGGAACAACGTTATGGTATGCCAACTTCGATGATTACAAATTTGCATAATAACGTTTGTGTTTCCACATACCATGTAAATCCATTCAAGTCATTCAATACACACAGTCCTCAAGTTCTAGTTTTTTTTGGCAAAAATGATATACTAGCCTTAACTAAGAATAAAATATAGGGTCTTGTTATCTTGTGCCCTAAGGGCACAAGTTAAGGAATTCAAAATTAGAAACTTTTGATAGAAAACAACAAAAATTTAATTTTTAAAAGTTGAATGCATAACTTTTGAGACAATTGTTTCTATTTTAAATTTCTTAGAATGTGCCCTTAGGGCATATGATAACATTTTCCTAAAATATAATATATGATGATTGCCGAAGTCTATCTATCGCATATCGGCTTCTATAATGTTCTTTAGGCAACAAATGGATGAGACAAACCACAAAATGGTTAATTTGTTAACGTAACAAATTGGTACAATGTTTAATCATTTGATTCAAAGTACAAACCAAAGTTACCAAACATTAGCCACTCAAATAGGGAGAATAGCAGATTTCTTCGCTCTTCCACAACCTGTTTATCAATGGATTCCTCAAATCCAAAATATCCCACAAAATCCAAAATCTCCAACTTTTACCAGTTGTCAAACCAGTGGTTCAGAGGCAACAATCTGTGCCTCAATCCCAACCGGTTGAACCAATGATGCAGGCACAACCTGAAGTGATTTTGGTGGATAGGAATGATGATGCAGATGAAGTTGTTATGAATGTCCAACAAAAAAACATCGGAGCACATAATAACATAACCAATTTGGTCGAAAATATTATGGCTCATAATGGCTTGAACATAGGTTTACATAGACCAAACTTTGTATCTCCTTGTCAGAATATGTTTTACAAACTGAACTTCCTAGGGGTTGTAAAATTCCTAAGTTCACAACGTTTGCTGGTGATACCAATTAATCTAATGTCGAACATATAACACATTATTTTACTGGGGCTGGAGATATAACAAACAATGAAAATTTGAGATTAAAATTCTTTCCAAATTCTCTAATAAAGAATGCCTTTATGTGGTTCACCACACTTGCGCCACATTCCATTCAACATTGGACTCAATTAGAAAGGTTATTCCATGAACAATTCTATATGGTCCAATCTAAGATAAGTCTAAAGGAATTGACGAGTCTTAGGAGAAGAACAACAGAATCTATTGATGATTATTTGAACAGGTTCAAATTGTTAAAGGCTAGACGTTTTACTCAAATGCCTAAACATGAGTTAGTCGAAATGACCGTCGGTGGCCTAGATTTTTCCATCAAGAAGAAATTAGACACTTAATACTTGAGAGATATGACCCAATTTGCCGATAAAGTTCGACAGGTCGAAAAACTGAGGGCTCAAAAAGCCATAACTTACAAATATAAAAGAGAAAAGGTTTCTTACATAGATACAAATGAAAGCGACCAAGAATTCGACATAGCTTTTGAAAATGTCGAAGACAGTGAGGTTAATGTTGTTGAACTAAAACCTGGACCTTCTTATACATGCAAATTGTTGAGGCTGTCAGATGGAAAAAATTCTGCCGAGACACAAAATGATAAGTACACTCCCAAAACTTATACGTTCGACGTAGCCAAATGCGATGAGATTTTTTATCTCTTAGTTGATGATGGTCAAGAGACGGTACCTAATGGTTTTGTTCATTGGTGAGATTGGGAAAACGAGTAGAAATTAGGGTTGTTCACTGTGAGCTTGTTGAAGCTAATTTCTTGTAACCCATTTTGTATCTCTTTGTAAGAACTCACTGATAGTGGATTGGAGAGATCAATCTCTCCCCCATAGTAGGTTAAGTTGGGCCGAACTGGGTGAACATTTCCTGGTGTTGTTATCTTTTCTTTTACTCTCTTTATCTTGTTTATTCTTTGGTTGAATTGTGGTTTTGCTATGCACTTGGTTTCTAGATTAGATCTAGCTTGTTGTTTCTTGTGGTTACTTTTGGATTTGGTTCCCATTGATACTTGCTCCACGAATTTAAATTTTATTGGTATGAAATTTCGATTTGAGACCGAATTCACAACAATTAGCGCCCACCATGGGGCAAGGGGAGAAGTTTGTCAAGTGTGCACCAGGGGTACCAAAGGTTACATCTTGGAGATGGAAGCAAAAATGGTTCAACGGGAGTGTATGGAAGCATTAAAGGTTGAGGTTTTGAAGCTGGTCATCCTAGCACAATCGAAGAAGGTTAAGTGTGAAGAGAGGAGATCGTGATGGTGGTGTTGTAACGCCCTATTTTATTATTTATTTATTTTATTGAGTTTAGATATCTTTTTATAATTTAGTCGATTTATTTTGATGAGTGATATTTTGTTATGTTATATGTTGATATTTGTTATAGAAATATATTTGTTATTTGTTATAGAAATATATTTGTTATAGGAATATATATGTTATTTGGTGTAAAAATATATACTTGTTATTTGCTATAGAAATATATTTGTTATTTGTTATAGAAATATATTTGTTATAGAAATATATTTGATATTTGTTATGAAAGTAATTTATATATATTTTTAAATAAAATATTGAGTTGTGGGACTGTTTTTGAATTAGTAAGAATTATGAGGGAATAACTGGATAAGATAAAACAAATAGAAGAGGTATAAAAGGTAAAACCTAGGTTTAGGAACAGACAGTACGTACAATCAGTTTTGGGAGAAAAAGGGAGAAAACTAGATGTGGAGAACCAAGAGGCTGCTGCTCCAATTTTATTAAGGTAAGGGTGGGATATCCTTCAATAATCATGGTATAAAATTCTGAAATTTGATGAATTGTTGTGTTCTTGAGTTAGGGTTAGAAAGTTTATGTTAATTGATAAAATGAGATGAATTGTGTTGTTTGATGCATGTTCCTATGTTGTTTTGATTTCTATATTGCCTATTTGACCTGTAAACATCATTGTAAATTATTTTGGGTGATTAAGGGATCAAAAATTGGGTTTTTGGAGTGAAAACTGTTCTTTCCCGTAAGCGAATTCGGCCACCGATTTTCTGAAAGCCAAAACTGGAAAAACACTCACTTTTCACCCGTTTCTGTTTTTAATTAGCTTTCGGTGTAAACACGAAAGTTGTAGGTATGGATGTTAGATTTTTAATGATGTTGGTTTGACTTATAAATGATTTATAGAACTTGAGTTTTGGGTAAATTACTGCACGTAGGTCACAGTGAATATTTATGAATTTCAGCACAACCTTTCCCGAATTTGAAATGAAAACTGATATTGATAGGTACAGAATTGGCCTTTGGTGTAAACATGAAAGTTGTAGATAATTGTGTTAGCTGTCCGTTGGCTTTGGTTTGACTTGAAAATGATTTTTGGTGTTTGGGTTATGATGAAAATACTCCAAGGAGGCTTTAGTGAATTATTATATGAATGTATATGTTGATGATAATATATGATGTTTTTCCTGATTGATGAATTAGTATATGAATGTATATGTTGATGAATATGATGTTATATGATGTGTTCATGATTGATGAATTATTATATGAAGGTATAAGTTGATGAATATGATGTTACATGAAGTTGTTTATAATTGTATTGTCTTTCAGTGAGTCTGAATTAATATGAATATTGTTGTTGAATAATTTGAGATACATATATAATTGTATATGCTTTATGTGAAATATATATAATGTCTAAGTTGAAGTTGTTGCTGATTATCATTTGATTATTGTTATTATTAAGCTGTTGAATTCTGTTGTTGACTGATTCTATATCTTCAAGTTGCATGAGTCGGTCTATGAAATAAGAAGTTGATCCAAATTATTGGAATCCTAAGATGTCGATGTTTCGTAAGTTGTATGAGGTTGAGTCCATGCATACCCATTTCAGTTGGGGGCTTGATGCCCTGTGAGTTTTTACTCTACACGTTGAGGGCTTGATGTCCTGTGAGTTTTTACTCTACACGTTGGGGGCTTGATGCCCTGGAGCTTTAGCTCATTTGCAATGAGGGCTTGACGCCCTGGAAGTATATTAATACTTATTACGTTGAGGGCTTGACGCCCTGGGTTGGTACCACATGCATGAATAAGATGTCTAAGTTGCGTAGTCGATGTCGAAGTTGTCGAGTTGTCTAAATTGTCGAGTTGATAATTATCAATGAATCGTTAATGAAGAGTTTTATGTTGTTGTTTATGTGAAGTATCGTTAAAGATGATTTGAAGTTGATTGCCACTTATGTTGTTTATATTTTTTATATGAAGTATTATTAAAGATGAACTACGTAGTTATTTGTATTACTAATTGATGTTGTTATGATGATTGAAGGTGAGAAAAACACAAGAAGGGGGGGGGGGGGGGTTGAATTGTGTTTTCTTTTCGCAACTCTTGAAGAGTGAGAATCTAATTCCTTTAAACTCAGAGTCTGAATGAGATCAGAGTCTGATAGGAGATTAGGTTCTGATTGCAGCGGAATAATCAAGAGATAAAGAGAGAACAAAGAACACAAGCAATTATACAGGTTCCTTCCACAAACCGGAAGTAGTCATGTCCCCCTTGTACTTCCAAGGAGAGTTCACTAAAATGTAATATCAAATTACAAGTTGCTCAAACACACAGTATGAGACTTCCTTGCTCAAGCACACAGGCGAGAGACTTCCTTGCTCAAAGACACAACTAAGAGACTTCCTATGCTCAAGGACACAGCCAAGAGACTTCCTTTGCTCAAGCACAAAAGCAAGAGACTCTTACACAATTACAGAAAATTGAATAGAGTTGAAACACTTGACAACAATCAAGATGTGTTTCAATTACAACAAAGACAGACTCTGTTTTACACAAAAGACAGACTCTGTTTTTCTGTGAAACTTAGAGATTCTAGGATAATCAGTTTGTAAGAATCTAAGTTTATGATGTGCTTAAGTTGAGACTCAGTTGAATACGAAAGCAGCGCAATGCAGTTTTTCTATGATATAGAGTCGCACAATTCTTCACGTCTTCTATCCTTTATATAGGCGTAGGAAAGAGACATTGAGTCCTCCAGCACATCAGAATGATTTCTGAAGCTTGATCAATGACTGTTGATCTGTTGCTTGATTTGGTAATAGTCCTTCAATAGCATCATTTGAATTCCATTCCCTTTGAGGATTAATACCGGTAGACACAGTTGCCAAACTGTACGTGGTAGTGGAGTAGTGGAAACAGAGTTCGTACAACGTACTCTGCACTGGCCTGCAATCTTTGTCTTTGTGCTTCCCACGCTCAAGTTGACTTAGAAGCTAGCCGTTACTCCATTAGAGTTTCTTTGTGCATAGCAATGCAGTAGAGATCACTTGTTAGGAGATTATCAAATTTGTGGCTTCAGACTCACTGTAGCACTAAGCTTCTGATAATCTTCAGACTCTCTTGGTTTTCAGATTCTGATGGTCTTCAGACTCTGATACAGTCTTCAGACTCTCTTCAGCACAGTCTTCAGACTCTCTTCAGCACAGTCTTCAGACTCTCTTCGATACAGTCTTCAGACTCTCTTCAGCACAGTCTTCAGACTCTCTTCGATACAGTCTTCAGACTCTCTTCGAAACAGAATCACAAGCAACAGGCTTCTATGGATTTATTGCTTTTTTAATATTGTTCAAACAGAATGCTTTCTAAGATACAAATCTTAATTGATATCCTGCATACTTAAACAAATATTAGCAATATCCAATTGACAACTTTTTAATACCTTGTTATCATCAAAACTCAAAACGTGGTATTGCTGAACACCTTTGTTCCAACAATGATTACATAATGTAGCTTATGAGTTGTTAAAGAAGTACTATATGAAGAGTTATTATGATTAATTGATGATGTCCATGTTGTTAAATGTATTTGATGAATTATATGCTTATTATTATTGTTTTGTGAAATCTCACCCCTTCTGCTTGAAAATGTTGCCTTCCCTATGGGTAACTTGCAGGTAACCAAGAATAGTTGCGGTCGTGTGAGGTATCTCTCGCGTGTGTCTTAGGTGCTCTGATACGTAACGGGTGTCGTTTTCTATTCCTTACGTATTGTTTTATGAACATGTTGATGAACTAAATTTATGAGATTTTGTGTTGAGGCCCTTGTGCCAAAGATTGTTTTGAAAAGTTGAAATATTTTCGCTGCGATGTATTAAAGGAATTTTATTCTATTTATGATTTTATGAAAAGAAGTGTGACATTCCGTTTACGTTGAATTACTCTGATATTATGCAAAAAATTTCAAGTTGGGAAAACGGGGTGTTACAGGTGTCATGGCGGTGATGTGTGTGTTCCCAATGGGTAAGTTCAACTTGGAGAGGCGGTGGTAACAATACTCGTGATCAACCTTTGAGGTGGAGTGGCAAGGTGAAAGCATAATGTGTGTACGCATTTGGAGGTTGAAGTAGAGAAAGCTCAACTTGAGGTGGAGTTGGTGACACCGGGAATGGTACGACTATGGAGACCTTTAGTGTTATGCTCTAATTGTGAGCACAAGAATTCTTCATGAGGACGGAAGGCATTTCGGGGGTTGAAGAATGTTTGACATGACTTGTGGGATTACCGGAAAAGACCAAGGGTAATTGGAGGCAAGTGAATCTTCGGGAGGACGGGTTTGATCACTCTGGGGCCGAAGAGGTTATGGTGTAGGCTTGTGGAACTACTTAAAAATCCTAGTGTAGTTGGATGCAAGGATCTTCAAGAGAGCGGAATGCATTCCGAGGTTTGAAGAGGTAAAAGTGAAAGCTTGTGGAACTACAAAGTGTAGTTGGATGCAAGGAATAAGACTTGGAAGCTTGTGGAACTATCGAGGATGGTTGGATGCAAGTAGAGGTTGGTGTGTGGATCAAGGTTCAAGCAGGGCTTTAGACTTGATTGGTTTTGTCTTGAGGAAATGTTCAAGGCAAGGTTAAGGAGCAAGGTGGTTGATGGTTAATTTGGAGTCAAGGTGGAGAATTGTTGAGAAATGACTCAAAATTGTGATGCTGGGAAAGCTGAAAATCGTGACACGATTTTCAGAGGCGTGACGCGATTTTGCTGGCAGAATGGATGATTTCTGCTGAAGGAAAATTGTGGCGCGATTTTTTGCAGCGTGACGTGATTTCTGGATAAGGTTGTCGTAACTTGGGTCGTATGCATCAACCATGGCGCGATTTTCTCAGGCGTGGCACGATTTTGACAGATCTGAAACACTATTTAAGCACTCCATGACCGATTTGTTGGAGAAGCTTGGTGAATCTCATGGAAACCAAAGGAGGGAACTTTTAGGGTTTTAGACACTAAATGTTGAGTGTCTTTGCGTGAGGTTCAAAGCTTCAAAATGTGAATCTTGGAGAACCAAAAGAGGGGGCATTTGGGAAAAAGGTTGATTCCTTTTGGGAAGATTCATGGGGTTGGAAAACATACGAGTGGAGAGTCTTTTGTGAACAACTTGGGTGAGTCTTGTGAAACCAAAAGAGAAGATTCTTAGTGAAATCAAAGGCTAAGGGTTGGTTCTCTTTTAGGGGTTAGATTCTAGAGTTGGGAAACAATTGTAAACACCTTGGGAGAGTAAAAATTCATGAGTGTCTTGTTCATTGGGAAAATGGGTAGAAATTAGGGTTGTTCATTGTGAGCTTGTTGAAGCTAATTTCTTGTAACCCATTTTGTATCTCTTTGTAAGAACTCATTGATAGTGGATTGGAGAGATCAATCTCTCCCCCGGAGTAGGTCAAGTTGGGCCAAATTGGGTGAACATTTCTTGGTGTTGTTATCTTTTCTTTTACTCTCTTTATCTTGTTTATTCTTTGGTTGAATTGTGGTTTTGCTATGCACTTGGTTTCTAGATTAGATCTAGCTTGTTGTTGTTTGTGGTTACTTTTGGATTTGGTTGCCATTGAAACTTGCTCCACGAATCTAAATTTCATTGGTGTGAAATTTCGATTTGAGACTGAATTCAGAATATGTACATTACCTACTACTTGTCCCCCATCCAAATTTGGTTGGTGCTCTTTGTGTATGTAGTCCAACTAAAAGAGTATGTGCCTTTTGAAAAAATAAATAAATGCACTAATTTTGCTTGATGCATATATTTTTTGAGAGAGAATTGAAAATGTAGTTGTTATTTCTTTGAAGGGAATCATGAAGTAGGGAAATTCATCTAAATTAAAAAATTTGATTTATGCGGCTTTGATTTTCACAGTTACGAAGGCCATCAATTTTCCGTAATTTGCACATTTCTTCTTCATAACTAAATTTTTGAAAAATTGTAACTAGTTAAATTAAAAAATAGAAAACTAATTAGTATTAAATGAAAGGAGAAAATAACCAAAGAGAAGGTAGCACACATGCCACGTTCCTGGATATTTATATCACAAAAAGCATATCATATGTCAGCCACCTTCGTCAATTATAAAAGCCTAAGGAATTAATTAATTAATTAAATTTAAACATCACTCTGTCAGCGTCAGCCCCTGTACGCAGGGGTGGATCCATATTAGGGCTGTGTGGCTATAGCCCCACCTACACTTTTCATACTTTTTTTTATATAATAAACAAAACACAAAATGTCATTATAGGTTTTAAGTTGAAGCAACAAAGATCATTATATGTTGAATAGAGATAATAAGGGCTTTTGAATACATAATCGTTCAACTATTTTCATGGTTTTTATTTGTAATGCTCACAATTTTGATGGAATGAGTAACTCTTAATTGGCCATTGAATTGTTTGTTTGTTATACTCACAAAGTCATTGTTATGTTTTATAGGATAAAGAAATTTTAGCCCCATATAAACCAAATGTCTAGATCCGTCCCTGCCCCTATGTCCCTGTTATATAACACTATGGCTCTGTTTGGTAAGACCATAAAACGAGTTTATAGTTTATAGCGGATAGCTTATAAGCTCGTCTGACAAAAAAAGCTCTGTTTGGTAACAGTTTTTTACAACGAGCTTATAGCTTATTTCACGAACTTCCATGAGCTTATAAGCTATTTTTCAGACGCTACTCCAAGTAGCGTTTGAGCTTATAGCTTATCATTTTTCTTCCAATTTTACCCTTATTGTTTTATCTAAAAACCAATTCTATCCCTTTATAATTTGTTTAAGTTACATTTATTTTGTTTTGACTAACATGTTAATGTTATGTTTATATATATTTTTTTCTTAAAAAAAAGTTTATATATCATTTTATTTTTTTTCAAAATGTTACGTTTTTACGTGCTTTTATATATGTCATATTGTTATGCTTTTTTAAGGGACATTACAAAAGTAGTGTAATTCATTATATTCATTGTTACGTTATTTTTTTCATTAAAAAAAAAGTATTGTTATGTTATATTACTGTCACTTGCTACAATAAATTACGTTTATAATTTTCTTTGTTAGTTGAATTTAACGTTCTTTTGTTAAGTTTATAGTTTATAATTTTATTCTTAGGTATATAAGTTAAAATGGATAGATAGAAACATAGTTTTTTTTTTGCTCGTTATAAAACTTGAATGAAATAAAAGTTTAAAATAAAATCTTAATGGAAAATAATACTAAATTTTAAGTATTCTAAATATTTTGTAAAGAATAAAGTGTTTTAAATATTAATTGTTGTAAATTTTATTATGAATTCAGAATGTCCTTTTATGTCATTTTACATTTATCAACTAGTTGAACCGCTAATTTAACCAAACACTCCAATTAGCTTATCAGCTATCAGTCATCAACTATAGGCTATCAGCTAACTTATCAGCTATCCGTTAATTTTACCAAAACATAGCCTATTACTGCAGTAATTAACACCATGATATTATTAACTTTTCACTAAAACCCATCCACTTTTGAACTCATTATCTCTATACATATCATTCTGGTTTAGTCTCTATGTATTCTTCTTCTTCTTCTCCTATTTTTTTGTAAATGCTCTACATATTCTTCTATATATGCATTGCCTTTGGTTTTGGTTACCGTTCATTAATTTTTCAATGTACATATAGTTCATATTATCTCTATAATCATTTGCTTATGCTTTGGAAGCCTTTAACCGTTTTAATGTTTTTCTCCACCCAATTGTGATTTACCTTTCACTTTTCGACCAGTAAAATTCATAATTTTCAATGGTTTGAAAACACTTTTTGTGGATCCATCTGTGTTTTTAGTTTTCTTGGTTTGAACTTGCAGGTTGCGTATATAAAAGCCTCAAAATCTATGAAGCACGGATACAGACACGGACATCGGACACGACATGAACATTGACACGCCGAAACAATTAATAATTTGAAAAAGTCACATAATGTAGTGTAATTACAAGTGTCGGTGTCGTGTCGGACCCGATACGTCTCCGACACCGAGTCACACCTAATCCGAGGAGTGTCCGTGCTTTATAGCTCAAAATGAAAGGCTTTGAATATATATATGAAATATTTCAGTGGAGCTAAGATTCTTCCATTGTTTTTGACTCTTTTTCTTTTAATATATATTTGTTGTTTTTGGCAAATGTATGCTCATCAATTATAACTTGTTATGGAATTATTCTAAATATATGCTTTATGGTTCTCTTTTCTTTATGATATTTTTTCTTTTGTGATATTCTCTTTTTTTAGAGAATACGATGTTCATTTCAACATTTTCTGTATAAAATGCCTTTGAAACTTGGTTATAGAGCCAAAAGGCTCTACTCATTGTTCTTCATGATACATATATTTTTATAATCCTTTTTGATTTAAAGATGTCTCTCATAAGAAATTCTAAACTCCTAATCACTAATGTAACATGTCCCAAAAAATCAATAGACCATGCCACCAAACCATATCACTCGTAATCACATTCCACTAAACCATGTTACCAATATTGACTTTCATTATTTTTACTAGAAGCCTGACAAACAAACAAAATTTCATGTAAAAGTGTGTAATCATTAGTTTATTTTGGTACATCTTTTATAACAATTAACAATTTTGCTCAAACACCCAATTATTAATGCAACACATCCCTAAATAAAAAATTAATTATATCTCTAATTTTGACTCGCGTACTTGACTGATTTAGAAGACAAACAAATGAAAGAAATTTCATCCATCCATCAAAATGAGAATGAACTCACTAACATTTGGAACAATGTACACTCTGAAATGCCAAAATCTTAATCACTAATGCACCACATCCCAATAGTGTCAATTAATTATCCTACTAAATCATATCACTTCTAATTGTATTTCATTAACCTCGTCCCACTAAACCACATCACTAATATTGACTCATTTCATTTACATGATGAACTCATTAAAAATTGAAAAAAGACTCTTTGAAATACTCAAGCTCCTATTTATTTTTTTTCATATCGAAAAAAAAAGTGCGACCAATATCAAAGACATTCAATGAATATATTCAAAATTATATATATATATATATATATATATATATATATATTAATATCGACTCATTTCATTTACATGATGAACTCATTAAAAAAAAACTCTTTGAATAATCAAGCACCTATTTATTTTATTCAAATAAAAAAAACGAAAGCGCAACCAATATCAAAGATATTCAACCAATTTATTCAAAATTATACATGTTTAAAGTATACCAATTATTAAGAAGAACTCTACAAATATTGCTCGTCGCACAGGTAAATATACAGTAAAATATGAAATTATGGTAAGCAATGCACTCCTCTGCTACAAACCAAATAACCAACAAGTTTATTCTTAATTAGGGAGACTCAAAATTTAACATATTTATTCTAAATTTTATTCAACAATTCAACCAATTAACTAATAAAAGAGAACAAAGTTTTCCAAACTAAAAGAGCTAGATTCAAAATCGTTTTAATCCAATGATGATGATACTTTAGATAACTTGTACTATCCCAACCTCTTTTCATTAGCACACCTCATCCGTCACTAATCAAATTAAATAACAAATTTATTCTAAAAAAGATATTGCCAAAAATAAGTTTATTTTTCCATCATTGAAATGAAACCAAATTTTAATGTTTGTTATTATTACTAAACAAATTGAAATAGACACTAATTAAATTATAAATTAGCATGATATGTAGTTTAATTTGTACTTATGAGAAGAAGATAGAGAATTGTACAAGCTCAATCAAGAACAATACCTATATATAATTTTATCATCATGAAAGTATTGTTCATTTCTTTACTCCTAATTAGTATGGTTATGTTAAACCAGAACAAGCTGGTTGAGGGAGAAATTTCATATGAAGATATAGCGAAGAAGTCAAGACAAAATCCTAATCGAGATGATAACAAAAGTCCAAGTTTAGATGAATACACTCGAGGTTGCTCCCATCTAACTAAGTGTCGTCATGATAATCATAATGAATGATTAGTACCTATGATAATGATATCTTCCATTGCATGTATCTCACAAAACTATGTTTTTATAATTATATATACACCAAAAAAGTTTAACGGTGGAGCTTGTTGTCTGTTTGTCTTCTATTCATATGTAATTATATATATATATATATATATATATATATATAATATAAGAGTATATACTCCAAAACTAATATAAATATTTATATATTTCCTCTTTGTATTAAGTTTGTGCAATCTTTGGCATAAGTCTTCCTTATATTTCTCGCGTAAATAATTTATTTTCTTTGTGTTGTTCTTCAAATTTTACCTTTGTTTATTTTTTTCCTAATTCATCAAGTAAGAATATAGACTATGTTTCTGGTAATTATAATTCAGATGGCAAAATGATTTTATGGAGATTTGATATTCATAAACGCAGGTTCGAACTGATAATTCTCTATTTCTTAACATTTAATATCTATATCACCAAAATAAAAAATATAAAGTATAAACTTTTATATGAATGTAAATATTAATTCCTTTGATAAAAGGAAAAAAATGAAATTTCTAAGAATACTAGTTTTGTAAGACGGGTAGTAGGCAAGCCAAATAAATTATAAATTGAAATACCTTATCTTATCTTGTATTGAATCAACTTTTCATTTATTCTTGGGTTAACAGGTCTTTACCCCTTGTAATATAGGTCATTTCTGGTTTTCCCTCCTGTAAAATTATTTTTTGATTTACCCCTATGTAAAATATTTTTGTTTTGATTTACCCCCCTAATAGGCCAAACAAAAACGAAAAATTTCTTGAAAAAAAAGTAAAATTGGTTTTTGTTTGGCCTATTAGGGGGTAAATCAAAACAAAAATATTTTACAGGGGGTAAATCAAAAAAGTAATTTTACAGAGGGAAAACCGAAAATAACTTATATTACAGGGGTTAAAGACCTATTAACCCTTTATTCTTTCAATGTGCTTTTGCAATGAAGCTTTGGTCATGGTTTGCCTACTATTTTGAGCATTCCAATTAATTTATATTGAGCTTAGCCTGGTTAAAAGCATAATTTGCCACTGGGTGCCATGGAAAAAAATATTAGGTTGAGAATAATAGGTAGAAATGTGCCTGTGGCTGGGTGCCCCTAGACACATTCTACGATAGAATGTGCCAGTTGTATATGAATGGGCTGAACCTATTGAGGTCCTATCGATTCAATACTCGATTTGTCTTGATTAACAATGTCTGCCTAATTTTTGGTTCCTTGTACACCTTGTTAGTGACTGAATTGTCACCGAAATCAATTGAAGCTTATGATCATACACAATTACAACTACGGTGGTCTTACACAGTTTGATGTTTATTGTTCTGAGATCTTTATTATCTACTGTGGTCCTACACAGTTTGAGGAATTAGTCTCTGCACTTGCGTACAAAGATTAAACCGGTTTAAACAAAAATAATAAATCAATGGTAGGAGTTTAGTTATGTGATCCTAATCCTAATATCCCAAAGCGAGAAAACTTCATTCACATTTCACAGCATTCAATTTGCATAAAAGTGTCTCATACCCAATACATTGTTCAAACTTTATTGGGAGATTATTTTAAAAGTTTTCCGAATGAAAACCACTATGCTTAACAAAAACCATTACAAACCAAAAACTGTTATGCAGATCATAGACCATCATTTTGTTATGTCCATGCTTATTTTAAGGGGATTTGGAGTAGGTACAAGATGCATTGTAGGGTATGAAGATGCCTTAGTAATCTTAAAAGGACACTGAGGGTGAAATTTTGAAGTCTATATCCCACAGCTCAAATGCTCCCTTAACAAAATCGTAATGTGCACCTTTCAAAGCAATTGTTTTCTTCACTACAGCATCTCTCACGAATGGATAAGTCAGTAAGTTCCCCAGAGATACATTGACAGCTTCCTGTATCGAAAAAAGGGATAAATAAAGAAACTTCAATACGAGATTACGTGACTAAGGCATTCAAATTTTCGCATATATATTGAGAAAAATAGGTTTCATATTCAATGCATCTATTTTATGTAATGATGTATCTACAATACATGTGTATAGGTAAATTAATCCATGAAATTGCAATCACCAGGCAAAATAGAAATCTATTACTACGAGTATCTTGATTGCCATCAAGAATTGGGAATGTATTGGGGAGACCATTACTATGAGTCATCGTTGCAAGAGATGAAGCTTAAACCCTAAATTTGTGAGTTCCAATCACACAGAATCGAGCTTGAGACACCAATTTATTAGAACAACTATGGTGGCAACAATTGCTTGCACACCAAGAAAGAGGAAAACTCTACGTTATGAGAGTAAGATCATAGCGAGAATTTATAAAACTATTATTCTATAGATGAGTGAAGTGAGTGCTTCAATCTTCATATCACACACAAGTCTCTTTATAGCTTAGGTAGTGACATGTATCTCAAGTAATTAACAGCTAGAATTGGTTATTCTCAAAACTAACTCTAAAACTTACTCTTAACTGAGCCGGACCCTTGGGGTGCTAACAGCTCAATGGAGCGGGGTTTCCCCAAGGTATGGGCCTAAAAAAATAAATTACAGTCCAGTAGTACTACTAAGTATTGCACCACTAAATAAAATTCTTTATGAGAACTCTAATATTACCACCGTGTTTCTTTCCTTATTCTCTTTCTCTCTTCTGAACTAATACAATGCATTACGTAACAGTTGCCTCCGTAGAAAGAAGTTTTTCAAAGTTGAAGTTGTTGAAGTCTTATCTGCGGTCTACTATGCTACAAGAAAGACTTAATGGCTTAGCAATGATCGCAACTGAGAGTGCTATGTTGCGAAATATACAATACGAAGTGCTACAAGAAAGACTTAATGGCTTAGCAATGATAGCAATTGAGAGTGCTATGTTGCAAAATATACAATAAGAAGAGTTGATTGATCAATTTGCTTCAGTAAATGCAAGTAAGAAGACTCATTTTGGTGTGAATGAAGACTCATTTTAGTGTCTAGAAGGTTGATAAAGGTCTTCGTATGAACTTGTATTTTTTTATTGTTTACTAGAATATGAATATTTTTTTGTGTTAGTTACAATGATGATAATTTCTTATGTTTACAGATTTCGTTTTCAATTTAAATAGGGTTGCGAGTTTTCGGTTGAAACTGCCATTTTTTGTGGATTCAGTGTTCTGTTGCGGTTGATTAGGTGCTGGCAGGGCGTCTGATTTTTGTTGTTGCTGTGACTGCTATTGGCTGTTGTGCTGCCAGCTGTGTGGGTGCATGGCTTTTGGTGGTTTTGTGCAGGTTTTCACTTTCCTTTTCTGTTGTCTTGTTTTAGGTCTATTAGAATTGAGTTATCTTAATTTTGGTGTTAGGTGGGTGTTTTTTTGAGAGGGTGGTTTGAGATTTCTCATGTATACGTTAGTGATTTTCACCTTTGGATGTATCGCATATATACAACACCGTGTATTTATCTTTTAAAATATTTAAATAGAACATTATTCTTTTTAAAAAAATACATTTTTATTTTACTACGGACCACTTTTCACTTACAGAGCTGAGTCTTCGGATTCATAGGAACGGTCCTGACTCTTAACTATATTGCTTGAATTATATCACAACAATTTTGACAGATGGATGCTTAAAAATTCAATGACTAATTTGTCTATTTAGCATCTACAATAATAGCCTTTTTATATGTATATTGACTTCTCATATTTCAAAATACTTATAATATTAGTTAAGAGTTTATTAGATTATAAAAAAGAATTAGGAGTTTTTTTGGAAGAAGAAGATGAACTTATATTTTAGGGACACAATTTTCATCTTACTAATAGACAGAAAGTAAAATCAATTTAAACATTAGTTAATTCAAATATAAAGTATGGTGTGCATCATTTATGTTTTACTAAATATAATTAAAAATACTTGAGATTATTGATATATAAAATTTTCATGTTTGTAATATAAAAATCAATAAATATTAATATCCAAGAATAAATTTAATCAAGTGGAGTATATATAAACTAAGGAATGATGTCTTAAAAACTTAAACTAGAGAGTGATGTGGGACATATACTTGCCTTCTCCAAGTTGGTACACTGCTCAGAGAAATCTAATTTGCTTGCTTCTTTAACTTTGGACTTTGCTGGATTACAAATTTGGACCCACTGCTCTATGAAGTCACTGTATGATCATAGACAAAGTAATTATTTTCAAGGTCTTTATGGTAGCATGATTAATGATACTAGTACTACTGAAAAAAGCTACCAAAAAGTTTAATAATTTTTATCATATGTACTTTTGCTTTTGGAATATATAGCATATGTACTTTAGATATTAGAGTACTCATTCATTCAGCAAAATTATAGTAAATTTAATCCTTAATTTCAGATATCAAACTTATATTTATAGACTTATACCTTGCAGTGGTCCCATCATCTGGGATGGACATGAGACCCTTTATACCTCCACAGCAACTGTGTCCAATAACCACAATATTCTCCACCTGTAACACATTCCCTTTAGCATAACAACAAAAAAGGGATTGCAATTTTTTTTTTTAAAGGCCATTATGTACCACTAATACCAACCAACTTTCTCCTTATCCTTTACAACTTACTCTATTATTCGGAATGGAAGGTGGTGTGAGGGGTAGGTGTTTGGTTATAATTCGTTGACTACAGCCTAGCATGAAAAAGTAGATACCGTTGTAAACTTTACCAAATACTACAAATTCAATAAGTTACCTTACCCGTTATCAGGTATAAGTTAACTTATAAGTTATTTGATACAAGTTCACTTATCATCCATCCGACGGATTTTACCCAATTGAGTTTAAAGTTCATCTTCCATGTTGGAAGAAAAACATTCTAATTCTAAGGAAAAGAAAACACACACAATAACACAAGTGATTGATCAAAAAGTTCGACCTATTATGCATTACCCATGACAACAAACATGGTGGTTGTTGTGATTTTTAACAATTCAAGCATAGGATTATAGTTTGTAAATCGAAATTACACCTTTCGTCCCTCCTTATTATAAGTCTCTGACTAATTTCACTTATATTTTGAAAAACATGTTATATAGTCCGTAATTTAAAAATGAAAATTAAACCCTCCACTCCCTTTCCCTCTTAAACTCTCAATCCAAACACACCCTTAAGGTTAAGGATAATTTTTTTTTTAAAAGGTGCTTATAATTAGAGGTGGAGAGAGTAAATACTTCTCTCTTATTACCTTTTATAAAACCATATAATAAAAATTGCGGATGTTAAAAAAAAATTGTTGAGGTAATAAATTTGATTCAAATGTATATGTTTGTTGCTATTGCTAAATTATTCTTTGTTATAAATGATCATATAATTAAAGACAAAATAAATACGATTCAATTTACAAAATTACTCGCAACTCATGCGGTATTGCATAGAGGTGGCATTTAGCATAGACAAAAGGTAGATTCAAAAGTGGGGATATACTAGAGAAAAGGGAACATGTTCCAAGTTCCATCACCAAACTAACTAACTAGTAGTTTTCACATGCATATATGTGAATGTGACCCACCTCATTATAGGGAAAAGAGGAATGCTGGTTATTTATTTACCTTTAAATGTACGACTGCATATTCAATAGCAGCCCCTGTTCCTGAATACTTGCTCTGCAGTTATTAACAGAAAGGTTATTCAAACTTTAATTTGATGACAAATTTAAGTGGCATGTACTATATAATACATGATGGAAAAATTAAGGTTAAATTAACCTTGTCATATGGTGGAACCATGTTGGCAATGTTACGGACCACAAAGGCTTCACCAGGTTGAAAATTTAGAACATGGGATGGGCAAACTCTTGAGTCTGAGCATGCAAAAACCAGAAACTGCAAAGTTGGGAAATGCAAAAAATATAACAATCATCAGTAACTGGTTTTTAACCAAAGAATCACTAGAGGCTAATCAATCCCAACTAAATTGTCTCGTAATCGTAGGCTTGTAGCTTGGATAAAAAAATCAGCAAAAATATTTGATATTCATAGAGCGAGTTCGAACCTGCAATGCACCTTATTTTCACATTTAATATGTGTGAGTTTCATCGTTATACATGAGTCATGCTAGTAAGTGTTATGGAAGACCGACTACTTGAATACCAAAATATTTTTACTATATCTTCTTTTGGTGAAAAAAAAAGTGAGACATTTACTTCATGAATAGGCGAACAGCATTAAACTATTGACCAGAATAAATAAAGGGACTTCGACCTTATAAAGGATAAAGACCAATTCATATTATATATCAAAGCTTTCAATCATTATAAAATTATCAATCATTATTTAATCATTAATAGAAGATATCACCCACTTTCCTCTTTAAAATAAATTATTCACTTTGACGAGCACATTTGCTAAACTAATACTATTTTCCTAGCTCAATTGGCAAGAAGTGCATTATTATATGCAGAGTTAGAGTTCGAACTTTAGACACTCCACTTATTCACCTTATAAAAAAATGTTATGTAATGACAGTCTGCACATACGTATGGTGGACAAAATAAGGGGCAAAAGATGAACTTTATACCATTATAAGAAGAAAAAAAAAAGCTTTATAATTCCACTTAAATCATTTGTCTCTTTCCATTTATTATATTAAATTTTCCATTTTTGAAGTTTAGAGAATAAGTATGACCCACTAGATAGTCCAATCCAATGGGGATTAAGAATACTAATAACATGCTGACCTTTGGGCTCTGGCCTTTGGCAAGTTCACCATACACTTCTGCTTTTTTTCTGAAAAGAAATATATTTTAGAAACAAACAGACAACAAAATTAATATTTTAAATAAAACGAATTATCCAAGTTGACTAATAAGCATATACCCACGTTTTCTTCAAAAAAAAGCATATACGCCATGTTGTAAAAAAAAGAAGGCATATAGGCCTTTGCAAATAGAAGCTCTACTTCCTTGGTTTCTTTTTATAATCACGTCTTTTACTACATATACAGGTATATTAAGAATCCCTAAAAAAAACTTTTAAAAAAAAGTATATTTAGAAAAAGAGGTGTGCTAGAAATATTCATTTTTCAACTTTCACTCAAACACTCATTTTCATTTTTGTGTAAAGTTAATGCAGGTCATCTTATCATTTGATGTAATATTCATTTCTAAATTACTTTGAACGTAAATCTTCAAAAGATGTCCTTTGGACGGTAACGTGTTAACTTCAACTTTTCTTATTCAAAGATAAACTAAGAATATCGATGAGAAATATGTTTATAAATAATAATAAATGCACATAATGAATTGTATATAGACTGTTTTGATGAATATAGTTCAATTGGTACGAACATCACATTATATATGTAAGAAATGGAGTTCGAACCTAAGATTTCTCATTTATTCATCTTAGTGAGTGAATTTCTAACCACTAGGTTATTTGACCCAATTTTTTTGGTATATAAACTTATATTTAGACACAACTTTTCCCAAAAGAATTTGTATATATAGACTTATATTTAGAGACAAACTTTTTTCTTCAAAAAGGGTTTATAAAACAAAGTCATAATTTTTAAAATTTATAGTAAATCATATTTTTCAAATTCATACTCTCTACATGGGCCGGGTTGGATCGAATTTAGTTAAAACATCACTCCAAATCATATAGGAAACCCCGATTTGGATTTGATGTAAGAATCACCGTGTATTTATTTTGGATGAGTTTGGGTAAAAACCACTTTATTTTCGGGTCGATATCAGGTTAGCTACATACTTTTTATTTTAATCTCGCTGTAACTAATGAGCCATCATATTCTTTACAAAAAAATTATCCAATCTTATTTTTAAGGTAAAATATGGTGTAGCATATTTTTACTTATGCTCAAATATATAAATAGTAGTTCATTTATGAATATGAAGTTGCGGCATGTGAAATCATTAGAGAAGAAAAATTTGTGAAATAAGAATAACTATTTTTCTTTCACTAATCTTCTATTGCCTTGTTTGTGTTAGGTCGAAGGAGTTTCAAATTATTCAAACCAAGAAGTGGATTGATAAATCAAATTCATCTATTACTCGATCAATTGTTTATGGAAGTGAGTGAACGAGTTAAGCCAAACCATAAACACCTTTAGTAGGGGTGGGAATAAGTCAGGCCGGTCCAACTATTGATGGGTCTGAGTCTGGCTTACAATTTTTTTTTTAAGCCTGAGTCTGGTCTATAACCTTTCGTAGTCCTATTTAAAAGTTTGACATGACCTGAAAACCTATTTACAGACATACTTCAAATTAAAGTCATTAAACAATCCATTTTAGGTACTTCTAAATATGTCATATTGGTCTTAAAGCCTATTTCAGTGTAATGTTTGTTTATCATTATAAAAGCTGAAAAGCATATTTCATTGTAAGGCCTTAAAACCTAGTTAAACAAGTCTATTATTTAAGTTTTTTTTTCTTGATTTTTATGTTTAATATAAATTATATTAATATAAATAAAAATATTAGTTTTAATAATATTCATAAATAGGTCAGCTTATCAAACTTCGTAGACATTTTTGATAGCATGAGCCTAAACTATTGTATTTAAATAGGCTTTTTCAAAATTCTAAACTTAGTCTTTTTTATAACCAAGTCAGTTCATACTTAAACATGCAATAAGCCCCTCTAACTCGATTTGACCTATTCCTAACTCTAAGAGCAACAAAATTATACTTACAAGAAATTTTCATGCTTGAAATACTCGAACCCACTTCGAATTCTTTCATCCGGGTCAAAACTATCCGACCCAACAGCAACCAGCTCCGTCGTCAACTGCTTGATCTTTGCGGCGGCAACATGTCCGAGGTCAGCTTTTTCGCTGCACAAAACGTGTGGGACCCATTGTCAGGTTAGGGCCTACCTACCTCTAGCCTCTAAGTCAAAACAGAAAAAACTGCTGTTTTTGGTAAAATAAATCCCCATTTTAAATAAGTATCATTAACAAAAACACACATCAAAATGAAAGTCAATTCATATATTTTTTAATGAAACATAATTATTTTCTTTTAATCTTATTGTAAATATTAAAATAAACTTAGCTTTAATTCATATACACACTCAATATAAATATATTAGTACTTAAATTGTTATTATACTTTCTTATAGTGGAAATTGTTATTATTTGTAGACATCCAATTGATGATATAAATAATGTAATAAAACATTATTCTTAGCCTTGACCAAAAATTTAAAAGATATCGATCCCTCAAAAAAAATTAAAAGATATATAATACTTAGCTTTAATTCATATACACACTTAATATAAATATTTCGTAAATATTCTTTATATATAACTCAGAAGAAAAAATAAAAATATTACATGTACATTCGATATGATGAGATGCAGTGTCAAACATACACAATTCTTCACTTCTTAAACTTTAATGTGTTAATCTCAAATCATTAAAGCCTAAGCAACGGAATTTTGATTTGGTGATAGTAAAAAAAGAATTATACTTATGTTAAAATTAACTATAAAAAAGAAAAATAGATACTACTATTATATCAATTTATACAATTAAGAATAATTTTTCTTTGATAGGGTTAAGATAAAAAAAAATCTGACAATTATGGATTATTGGTATGGGTGTATAGGAAATAAAGAAGGAAACTGAAACACAAAACGACAAGATTAACGATGTTTCTTATTAATTAAGGATTAATGACTGAACGGAAACGGTGGTGTTTTGTTTTGTTGTGAGAAAGTTGATAAGATTCGTTAACCTTAGAAGCTTCGTCAACTCTGCAATGGCCTCCTCGTATAACTCTCCTGCCATGTCAACCTTCTACACACAAAGAATTACAGTGTTTAGGTTAATGATACAGATAATAAAATGGAAGGAAATATATATATTTATATACGATAAAAAATGAAAGAGAGAATAGAAGTATATGTATCAAATCAATGGAACAGTCACCTTTTTGTTTCTATGAATGAACAGAAATCAGTAGTCACCAATTTGATTTGAGGGTGCCCTTGAATGAGAGATAAGACTCAGATATGTATTGTGTGACACCTAAGTTAGGGTATTAATATTAGTGAAGAAGGCACTCACACATACACCCCACCAAAACTTGCTTACGTAAATGTATGATTTATGACCATAATTGGGATTTTTGTAACTTTGCACATTTGTATTCCTCTTCTGCTTCATCAACGACACGTTGTGCTGGCTTACCTCCACTTTTTATTTATCTATTTTTACTTAATTGCATTTTGGTCCTTATATTTTTATCATTTGTAGAGTTGATTTTCTATTTTAAAATTCGATAATTTTGGTTCATCTATTATGTTTTTGAACTAACAAAAATGTGATGTGATATGTTTTAAATGTCGTGGTACTTCACCAGTCTTAAATTAGATGTTTGCTTTCTTAATTTTCTTTGTTTCTCAGATGATTTGTCCCTTTAATAATATCAATACAACATTTATTATTTTTATGACACCGTTTACATCCAAAAGTAAAAAAAATTACATTAAAAATTATGTAGTTATAACTTTTAAATGTGTTTAACTTGTACTTTTATGATAAAAATTCTTTATGAAAGTTCCTTAAACAATGTATTTAGGACACTTTTTAGCAAAATTTTATAACAAAATGACTTTGCATCTGTATTGGTAAGGACCGATAAAAAGTAACTAAATCAAAGGTAATTGCAAGAATTTTTTTATAACAAAACATAATTTTTTTTTTATATGTAACACCAAAATAAGACTTTTTTATAATGTCGATTATTGTTTATATTTTGGTGGATTGTTTCTTCTATTGTTGTGAATTGTTTCTATTGTAATAGAATTTGACTAATTTTGTTAATTGATAATTTAATTAATATT